>VOMN01127996.1:0-38103 GCA_014899125.1 Orchestia grillus
AATTAATGTTACCTATTACCTTAGCCTAAATCTTGTTCAACTTGTGCTCTTTTGACGACCGCGAGATAACTAGTGATAGGTTTCTGATAAGTCCTTATCTTGTTCGTTTTCTGCTTGGTCCGATAATGAGGGCATTCCTCGTATTCGTTTGCTTGTCGTTCTTAATAGTTTCTTGAAGTATGAGAACGTCTTCTTCTTACGATAGTTTTCTTATCAAGACGTTGATATTGTATCCTTGTGTACTTGGCTTTGGGCTACAGCGGCATGTTTGGGGCATCCCTACTAGAAGGCCTGTGCTGACCATCGTACTGAATATGTGCGTCTCTTGGTGCTGCTTCAATTAAGAATACTTTCCGGGGTAATGAAGATGAAGCTTTGTTCGGGAAATTGTGGCCTGACCATGAAAATTCGACACGTCCATTCATATGACGGGAAGCGGCGTCACATCGGCTGTTGGTTGCAGTCGTGCTCTTGTGTGTGTTTTCAGCGTCCAATTTGCAGCGGTCTCCCTCATTTTGATGCGCCAGTTGAGCTCCGGATTCAAAGCCAGCGACGTCGTTTCCCGTGGTCTGATTGATTGGGACCATATGTCGCTGCACCTTGTCAAGCGTGACTTGACCCCCGCCAATTTATTTTCCTAGTGCTAGATTTAGATTTCGAGAAATCGATTTGCCCTTAGGCTCCAGATTGGTAAAAATTATTTCATATCGTGCTTTCATGATGTGAGAATGTTTGCAATTCAATGCGAGCTTGTAACCCCGATTCATCCGCTCTACATGATTTAGTAGTCGGTACATGATCTCAGTGCACCGGGAACAGCTGGTCTCCGCCGTGTGCGTGTTAGGCTAACAAGTGCTTGTCAATTGGCTCAGGCGTCACATGTCTTTGGACTGAAACCTGACACCGTTGACCGGCAAGGCTATGCAAACAGCGTCGAAGATGATCATTAATCCTTAGTGACCCAACGGCATCCCTAGGCGACGATAATAAAACAACGTTTTGTTCTATGATTCATCAAGGTGCGTTCAATTTGTTGGCGAAAATGCATAGTTAAACACCTATTATATTTTACTCGAGGTTCACTTCTGCCGAAATTTTATTATTTACGTTAAAAGAGCATTAATGGGTGCGAGGAGTGTCTTTCGTTAATAGACGCGTCTGCATGAAGAGGCATCCTGCACCGCTGCTTGCAGACCCTGACTTCGCCTCTTTCTTATCGATCAGTGCTTGCGACGGTGCCGCTTGCCTGCACTCCCTCCCACCTCATCCTCCTTCTGCCTCCTCCTATGCTGCTCCCTTCTACTCCTCGTTTCTGTCTTCTAATTATATATAATTTATTGACGTCATTTCACACTGAGTCCTGAATTTCCTGCTCATTTTGATGAGCAATTTGAGATCACGGTAGTAAACTTAACAAGGAGTTTGATAACTAGGTCAAAGTTTATTATTTTTCTGCATTTATGTACACTCAATTTATTTGTCAATAGGGTGATGCAAACGCAGCTCTTTATCGTTGTACATTTATAGAAGCATGGTATAGACAAATTTATAAGTTAGTCCTCGAGCTGCTCTCAACTATGACATATTCCCACTCTTAGAACTCATCCCTCATTCTGTCGTGTTGAATCTTTTTGGTGTGGAAACCCGTTCATCAACCTTGTTTCATATCGTCGAGTAATAACTTTTTGTATAGACATTTCATGAATGCTTGAGAGGTTTCTCGTGTTAAGCCTACCAGACAAGGCGTTGGCTAGTTAATAAACGGGGAGTGTCTGTTGATGAAGTCTAGACAAAAATGACATATCGAGTACACTTTACGGTAGCAAGGGACGTTCCGGGCAGAAGTACATTGTTAGCTCAAAACAAATGATATCTGAATTTACAAATTGCATACCATGTTGTGGAATGTAATGCAAATTGCTAACTTTGAGGCTGTGAACACTGATGCGAGAGAGAAACGATTGATAAATCTGAAATAATTTCGGAGGAAGCCCTTCCATATTCCGTCAGTCAATACTATTACTTCAAAATGAAAAATGAAAGTTTATCCTGAAAGCTGAATAATTACGTTGGATAGATAGGGTGATTTCAGTTAATGTGATTCTGGTTTGGCTTCAGCTAAGCAGTTGGGTTGAAAAAGCTATATTTTGTTGTTATTATGAAAATGAGAGCCGCAGTGATTTCATTGCCATCGATGGGGCACATTATCTATTTTACTGCCGTATAGACTGCGATTGCTAGTTCACGTTAGGAACCTGAATTGGCCATCAATACGCAGAGATGGAGAATTTACGAGCTATATTTATGAAATAACTTGAATAAGTAGTTGCTCAGTGACTGAAGGCTCCGAAAATATCAAATACGACCGGCGTAAGAGTAATGCTGTATTTTTCAGAGATTTTTATTATGGCGGTTGTCTGGCTAGTTCATATTCATAGCGGCTCTACAATACCATTATAATTATGGGTCAGTTGTATGAGTGTTGAGTCAGATAAGCTTCTTGGACAAAAAATTTAGTCATCTATTGTTTTTCAAGCTTCGGTTATTTACTGCGTTCATTGATTTTGAAGGCTGTAACCGAAGTTTTAAGTTAGATGCAAGTATTGATGCATCGGTCTTCATTCAGAGTTGGATAGGCATAGACTTGTTTTTTAGGTTGCTTCACAACGATGGGACGAAAGCCAGACGTCTCGGAATGGCAAAAAGGGGTTATTGCATTTGATCGGGATAAGGGACACTCAGTGAAGGAAGTAGGGAATTAACTTGTTTCATACGGAACTGTTATGCGGAGTATCAACAATGGAAACAGTCCGACACGGCAGTTCAAGGCAAAATTATAATTGAGAAAGAATTCTAATAGGTCCCGGCCCCGTGGTTCCGGAATTGTTGACCGGAATCGCTTTGCATCAAGGATTGAACAATTGAAATGTCAATGATGACTCTTCTCCTGCTGTTGTTGTACTGGCTCTTCGTGGGGAACTCATTCAATGGATATATGGAACAGTGGCTTCTAAACGGCTGATCTTAACGCCTGCGTACAAGACCACTAGTTTAAACTGGGTAAAAGCACACGCACTGTGAACTGTAGAGGAGTGAGGTGTCATGTGGTCAGATGAATCACGGTTGTCTGGCAATAGAAGGTGGAAGAAAGAGTCTGTTATGTATGAAAGGAGAGTCAGTCATGTTTTAGGTCTGTTGCAATTATACAAAGGTGGGTCCGTTAGCTGAAGCACCCGCCATACTGAACCAGTATCCGTCTAACTGAACCAGTATGGCTACATTGAGCTGCTAGGTGACGCAATTTTGCCACTTGCACAATATCTGAATGACGAAAAGTAGGTTGCCTTGCCCATCTTTCAGGATGACAATCACCGGGTGCATCGAGGTAGAACTCATTGATTGGCATGATGGCCATACAGGATAAGTCAGATATTTAGATTGGCCTACTGAGTCCTTAGATATAAACCCAATTGAAAGTTTGTGGGACCACCTAGAACGATAAGTCAGACGTCGAGAAGATCCTCCACGTACTGTGGCCGCATTACGAGTTCAGTTATTATTGAAGGATTTTAAAATCGTTTCACGTGTACATTAGGATACTTGTAGACTCATTGCCGCCGTGACCTGTGCTCCTGGAGGTCGCACACCGTATTAGTAGCGGATAACTAATTTTTATTTGCGAACTTATGAACTTTCTCTGCTATTTACGTTCTGAACATTTCAATTTGTCAGGAGTTGCGCTGGTTTGAAATGAAGCGTTTCGTTGAGCGGCTCATGTGCATGTGAGTGAGAGAATCACCAAAAGAATATTTTTCTTATATTAGTGATGTATATCTCGCATTGAAACTTAGTCTTGGTACTTTTTTATACTCGGACTGCAGGCCCATGTGGGCACTTCTAACGCGAAAAGACCCAATCAAAGGGAGTGTTTTATGCCTGAATAATTGTAGCTGCTTCCTCGCTTGCTGCTGGCGCTAAAATCTATGCCATGCGAGGGATTTGACCTCGTGGCGGTGCTAGACCTTGACCGTCAGTGTGACCGTCAATGTCTGGGACGTTAGTCTTGGTCAAGAATCTGATCCTCTGCCACTCCTAACGCAAAGCTAATTAGGACTTTGATCTTTACTGGATTCACACTATGGATGAATGTCAATCATATCCTTGAATATGATCTGTCGTGAATGTAGCTTACCTAGCGATAAGTTGTGCTCTCATCACTCAGTAACTTGATGTTGGCACTGGAAACCTGACTCACTGCAGTGCTTGTCTCTCTTTTCTCGTATGCTGTGTCTGTGCAAGAGTTGAACTGGCCGTATTCAAGTGTGTCTTTCTGCCTGCTGTCGTCCCACTAGGGGGTAGGATAGGCAGTAAGGCTAGGTCAGTTAGGATTGTTTACCCTATGCTAATATGCCTGGCGACCCCGGGCGGAAACTATTAGGGTTTCCTCAGCTCTAGCTAGCTCTTCAGGAGTTCTATCTTTCTTGCGCACTATGCTTCTTTGCATTTTCATGCCTTCTTCGCTTGATATTATTTATTTTTTCATCCTTTTCCTTTCTAATTTGCTGTTTCTATGCGCTAGGAATCCTGTATAGAAACATCTGTGCATAGATTCCCCGTTTTCTCAAGTCCATGCTGAATGATCTTTTCATTCTTCTTGGATTGCATTTGTATGTGGACAGGGAGCTTTAAACTAAGTAATATTCTTAATCTAATCCTGACTAAGTCATTTAGTTGTGATTTTTTTGTGTGCTTATTTGCTTAAAACAAGAAGCTTGGATTGCTAACTGTGGCTGTACAGACACCAGGGCTTGCAAACCAAGATTTTTCTCTATTTTATGTGAAATTAAATTTTTAACTCCAGGGTCAGTCAGGAGCAAACATCCCGGGACCTACGTATGGCGTAGGTGTAAATGCACGCGGCAGTGCTTCTGCTGGTGCGGCTAAGTGATTTGACGCATTTGTTGGTTCATTTAAAGCGAAATTAAGGAACAAAAATATTTTTACGCTTTCAAGGCCAAATTATGTTAGCGATAGTGAAGAGGTGCATTTGGCATTGTACAAGAAACTAGCCTCAGCCTTATGCATAGGTGCAATAAGGCAGCATTTAACTTTAACCGAAAAAATTAGCGGCTTGATATACCAAAAAACCTAGCGGCATGATTGGGAATGTTGAAATTCATATATACGGTAAGTGATCATCCTGAAACAAAATAAAACAAAATTCCCATACATTTAGCAAATAATAATTTTATTCTTGCTTTTTTTTATTGATTTATTTCTGTTTTATTAAACTCAGGTATGTCAGATGACGCATTCTGTATAGCGTGCTATTCGAAGTCTGGTGTCAGTCGAAACTTCGTGGTGATTTTTATCACAGGCGACGTCAATGACTAACTTGTGATGGACGCCAGTAAAGATTTTAGTCCTCGAAATAGAAGCTGATATCAGCTTGGGTTGGGTGAAGTCTTTTTTATACGGTGTGCAATTTAACTACCGCGTGGTACTTAACACGTATCAGTGATAGTTAGTTAGGTCTAATTTCCTTCAAATAAAGAAAGAAGAGAACATAACTTAAAACTCGATCCATGCTTGCAGGTCCTCATGTATTTCAATAGAATGGCTGATAGCATTCTAATTGACAGATCTTTAAATATACCTAAACCGATGTGTATAATCAATTGTACCACCAGATTGGATGACAAATGCATTCGAGCTCATGTACCAAATGAACTATATTAGTTAGGTTCCTTTATTTGAGAGTAGCGAGATTTCTTGTCTACCTGCCGAAACGTGGAAGCATGCTCTAGTTCTTCATAATGGGTTTATGCCGTTAATTAGCTACTATTGAGGCATTACCTTCTATCCTGCCTCGTTGCACGAATTCATTTGTATTAGTGCGAACTTCAATCTATGAAATGTTCAGCGTTTTCTTCATTCTCTTGTGCAGTAATTTTAGCTTGTGTCAATAATTAAGCTTCACGAATAGCTCTCACTTGTTAGCATGCAGATTCTACCTGTGCTGCGACACCGACGCAGTGAGACGTCAGGTTCCTCAGGAGCTGCTTGTGAGGCTCCGCTTAATGCTGCGTGTCGTTTTTGCTGCACGACCGCCCAATCTTTCGTTTGACTTCACGGTGACCTCTCCAGACATGACCTCATGGTCTCGCCCCTCATTTTTAGTTAGCACTCCGTAACCATTACTCGTCCCCTCAGGTCGCAGTTAAGACGTCGGTGTTGTTGGAGCGTCTCGTCACCCCGGCTTAGCGTGTGCACGGCACGAGTGGGCTGCTCTGCTCAACCATTTCCTTCCTCTGCGCCGCTGTTCTTACGCACTTGCTTTAGTTTGAGCTTCGCTATTTATGGTTTGGTAGGCTTTTGTGCGCTGTCTAGACGAGAGGAAATGCTTGCTCAAACTATATGGTTCAGTGATCCTCGAGTGGTGAATGTTCTGTTCTTTGTTCTAATTCAGGAAATTTTTCTCCGTCCTCTACGTTGTTGGAAATAAAACTTGTCGCGTATTCCGACTTTATTTCACGGGATGTTTCTCTTTGGCTCGTCTTGGGTTTCCGATTTGTGGGGTTTTGTAGGGTGGCCAAAAATTTAGTGTCACTTCATCACTTTTACTAAATAGCGTGCATCATTGTTGTTAAAATGATTTTAAACGTTAGAATTGAGTTTAGGACTTCATGATTTGTGAAAAAAATTATGTTTGGTATGTGTTTTTCAAATTTGACATTTTAAACAAAAAGTTGTTCGTTGTTAGGCGCTGAAATAAAAAATATCCTATTTTTAGGGGCCCCCTGTACTTGTTAGTGGAGTTCTTTCGAACGACCTTGTAGTAAACGCCCATCTCACGATTCGAGGTGCGTGGCGACTTAATAGCCCGCCCTAGACCAGCTCTTGGAGGTTTTACAAAGTTTATCCCTGTTATATGTCATGCTTGAATTCGTTGCTATTCTTCTTCCGTTTATTTTAGAGTTTTCCTGAAACGCGAGCTGTGTTCCATGAGCATTGCACTTTCACTTTGGCGGTAGAATAATATGCAACATTTGTAGCACCACACAAATGATTAAAGAGCTCGACATATATTTTTGAAGATATTTTCAGCTTGAATTGTTTCTTGAAGGCGGAAACTCCGTGCTAGCTCTTCCTCTCTGTGTGCTGTGGGTGACTGCAGGTCAGCACTTTTAAAGCGAGCGATGCCTGAGTGGTTTCATTGCTTGTACATACAAGCGCTCCTCGACAGGTCATGTCGGCTGAGAAACGAGCTGAGTTTGCCTTCCGCCATCTGGTCATGACGGCGAGGTGTGCGGACACGAGTCAAAATTTCATCTAGCTTGTGGACGCCAGGTTCAGATAAAGAGAGAGAGCAAGGGATGAGCTGTGTACTCGTATTCCATGTGCGCTGTACAGTGTGTGTGCTGTTCGTGCACTTATCAAGGTCGTGTGCAGGGGCCAGGCCTCGCAGCTGCAGTGATGATTCTCGAAACAGCGTTCAGGGGTACACTTCTCTACTGCTCCTTTATTGTACTGTTATTACTGGTCTGCTTGTATTGCGGTGGCTTCACTTGTGTTGCTCTAACATTTTGTGTCCTATTACTATTTTCTGCATCTCACTCTTCTTCTAGGGTTAAGGTGATTTAATTCTCTCATTAATTTCTCCATGCTTATTTTTGTTGACACTTGTGCAGCTTCATCTTGGTTTTCATGCAAGAAGAAAAAAAATGGTGTGAACCGTAATGGATTCTTGCTCACAGGCAAGCGAACATCGACGTTACCTGACCAGATGAACGGTTCTGGACAGCCCTGACGTCAGTGACCTTCAATTATTGTATAGGCAACGTGGCGTCATTGGACGCGCATCGTTTGTGTTATTGCGCCGTGAACTTTTGACGCAGAGGTGCGTGGGCATTGGTCGTCGCTCTCGGACCAAAGGATGCTGGCCGAGTCAGACTTCGCCTACTTCAGGGCCCTGTCGTTGTTCTCTCGCCGTGAGGATAAATCAAGCCCAAATCTATCAGGGTGATCTACCTTATCCTATCAACCTATTTTTCGATGGGCGTTTCATACCTGAGCCCTTCGTGTTGCAGTTTTTTTCCAAGCTATTTTTCGGTGTTACTTTCATGGTTGGCGGAAATACAGCAGTTGGAATTGTTGCACTCAGACGGGACAGTAACCTGGCTTTTAAGTCCCTCTGGCTATTGCAGCGGCATGCGTGGCACTCGACATCAGCTGTGGGTGTTGCTGCAGCTGTTCATCCTGCCTTGCTGTCGCTGTCAGCACAATGTTGCTTCTTTTGGAAAAGCCTTCACGTTTTCCAAGTCCCGATTTCACCAACTTTGACTTCTTTAGAGAACAAACTTGCTTTGGTTGTTGGCGCTCTTAATGTTTTTTTGTGCTCATTTTTCACGTATAAAAAGTCGATAATTTTTCCTCAGATTTTTTTAACTGAGTGAATTTATGAGCTCTTCTGATGGTAGTTTGCCAGGTTTATTCTTGTGGAACAATTCTTGAAAGTTATCGATCCTCTCTAATTACACATTGCATCATTTATTATTGCAAAAAGCTACTATAAGTCAAATGATGCAATGTGAGCATGCCTTCCCTTCTTTTTATCTATTTTTCTCATATGTCAGGGAGGTGACGCATGAAACTGAACTCTCATGCACGAAGGTCTTTGGACAATGAATCTCGACTTCCATTTTCAATGCATTCCCTTGAGACACTGAATGCCAGTAGAAAGAGCTACGATAATAAATCCATGCAGTATTATGCATATACGCCGCTCAGGGGCCATAGAATAGGTAATAGTGTTAGGGTTGTCTATCACGTGCTATGGGGACTGCCGTCCTTACAGTTAGGTTACCTCAGTTCTAGCTAGGCCCTCGGGACTTCTTTCTTGTCCACTTTGTTTCTTTCCATTTCCATTCCTTTTTTTTCTTTTCGACTTGCTGTTCCTATGTGCTGGGAATTGTATGTGAGTACACTCCTTTGCATAGATTTCTCGTGTTCTGAAGTCCATACTAAACGGTCCTTTTTTTCCTTTCTTGAGATCCCATTCCATGTGGCTAGACAGCTGTAAACGAGCAAATAATCTAATTTATTTACATGTAACTTCCTGTAGCATAAAGTAAAGCGTTGAAATTGAGTTAAGCAGGGAACTGTTGGCCATGTACAAGCCCCCAGAAACATACGGTACCAAGCGCCGGTTGTTGAAAACCCTCCGAGAACGGCTTCCAAGTTTTGCGACTCAAAAACATGTGTATCTCAGCTGCTAATAGAGGTATTAATTTCGTTTCTTCTTTTAAATGACTCGCTCTCAAGACAAAGGAAGGTTTGAGGATTAAAGTGATGTGCATCATTCGTTTTCGCTATGTATGACGCTTGGTACCATGCAATTTTAGGGCCTCCAATATGCCGCACTGCCCCTGCGAGCGTTGCATCAGGCTTTTCCTGCCTGCACCCCCTGCCGCGTCGCTGGAGTTCGTAAGAATCTGGGCGCGGAGGGGATGGTCTATGCAATAGAAACGTACTAACCCTTCAAGGGCATCCCTCTGCCATTCCTGAAGAACATAAGGGATATTAGTTTAGTGTTGATTTCTTATTCTTCGTTTAAAAACTAGGGTGAATATGTACATAGGTTGAAAAATATGAATAACTTTTCGCAGTATTTTGTTCATTGATGAATTAGTTGATTATTTTTGAGTTAAAAATTAGCTATTGAAAGGTCAATACTGTCGTGTCTGTGATGGAGTTGTTGTCTGACGGTACTCATCAAATTTGATGCATTTTTGCACTTTGTGTAGGTGTAATATTTACGTTGCCGAATATAATTCGGTTGTGTCAGGATCGATTTGCTATCGGTTTGTGATGGTATTCCTCACTAGTTCATCATGTTTAGGGTACATAACGAATATCGATTCAAACTATTTCCTCAAAAAATACATGATCACATTCGGAGAATATATTAGTGTATATATGTATATGTACTGAGACAACGTGCAAATGTTTCCAGCAACCAGGGTTCAAATAAGAAGCTTATGGTATTCAGGTGTCTTACAAACTTAATTCATAATGTTAAGCGAGACCCACGTCCGTGTAGTTCAACCTGCAATCTGATTGAACTAGTCTTCAGGGTACTCAGATAACACTCGTTCATCTCGAACGGCTGCCTTCTCGTAAAGAGCGGTTTTCCTGCTTCTGGAAATGGGTGCGATTCCAGTTTTTTCCTTTTTCTTCTGTAGTGCCTAACGCTGCAGGTTACAGTCTAGCTGTTCAAGAAACTGCATTAGTTCCTGGGGTAGGGGAAGGGTGAACTTGGAAGAGGTGTGCCGAACTCAAGACTTCCTCGAAGTATGTCCCGACTTACTGTGGAAGAATCGTGTCTTTTTTCAAACGTTTTTCGTCGCAGATCACTTTACCGGTCTGTCGAGTCGTGGAGTTTGTCTTCCGAGAAGAAATTGTGGCTCACCATGGCTTACTGTAGGTCAGTTTAATGATTAGGCGCCAGAGTTCTCTTTGATGCCTTCCGTTGAGGCTCTTGTTACTTTTGTTTCTCGTTACAAATATTCTTGACATACCTGCAAGATGAGAGCTATGTTCAATTTTCGAGCAAAATTTTAGATTTCTCTGGTTCCATTTGTGAATAATAAAATTGGATGGTGTACCCCTGTGAAGAAGACATAGCACTTCTGTGCAGGGTTGAGCGGAAGTGTTGACTGCGGTCATTACTATTTGTTAAAGTGACGACCAAAATTTGAGGTATTTGTTCGCCACTTTGCACACTCGCTTACTCTCTTCTCAAGGACATGGGAATTGTTCCGACGAAAGCGTTAACCATTTTAGTGGGATTGGTGACGGAGTTAAATATTACTTGAATTGAGCATTATTATTTGTCGAGATTAATTAAAGTAGCATACGTTGCAACCATTCGTGGAAATTATTAACGTAAATATTTTGTGCAGCGATATCTGGAAAAGGGAATCGTACTCAATTTTGACGTATTTAGAGTATATAGTAAGTTATGTTAGAGTAAACTTCTTTGGGATAGAAGGTATTATCATTCATTATTAAAATGTCAAATGAATGAAGTTTATCCTTTATTTTTTTTTTAACTTGAAAATTAATCGTGTTCTCAATTGATGGGAAAATGTTCTGCTCATGGGAGCACCATTGTTTTTTAGCACACTAATTGAATATGATTTTACTGCAACCGTGAGAAATGACAGCCTCCACCCCGTGTATTCAGCGTTGTTAAGGAGTGGGCCTAATGAGACGACACACTCGTCGAGTCCACGAGTCTCGAGTGGGCTGACACCTCTGTCACTGCTTTATATTCACGAACAATGGGTCGAGTGGAGTCCTGCACCCATAACTATTGTTGACCGGCTACTCTCCACACATTAGGGATGCATGCTTATGAGCTCTATAATACTTGTTCGGTTATCGTTTCTCTTTATTATGAGCAAATGATGTCGTTCTATCTTTTAAAAAAGAAACGTTATGTCTTATGATGGTTTGTTTGGTTTGCATTGGCCTTAGAATCAGCTTAATAGTCATAGTGTTTTCCAAAGAGCAAATAGGAAAATATGGGCGACTTGCTCCATCGATGTGAATAATTTGGCCGGCATAAATTCTTCCTGAAAAGTAGCTCGCTAGCACGTCCAAGTTTTAATGACTGCGATTTAGTGAACTTGATCAAAGCTGTAGGATGAATGTACGATACGCACTGCGTTTTAGTTACGGTGCTAACTCGTGTGTTCGACTAGAAAGCTGGGTGATCATATTGACGAAACACTGCTGGTGCCGAGTTCAGCCGCAATGGTAGGCTACGGCTGTCTCACCTCGTCATTTTAGGCGTAGCGTTCAGTAGGTTGCCGCGTGGAGCAGGTGAAATTGTGCTGTCATGGTTATTTCAAAGCATGTCAGCTTCAAGGAACAATCCGTAATTGTTTCTAGATGCTGAATAATCGGTTAGGAAATTTTTATTTTGCGATTCTGACCTACACGACGAGTATTGAAGCTTTTTGATTGGCTTAAAAGTTGAAATTTTCTTCAGTGGGCAGGGAATGTTACTTGCCTCGTAAAAATGTTTAATAAAATTCATTGCATCAGCACGTATATGACTTTCCTTGCTACAGATGAGTTGGTGTCGTAACGGGGAAAAATTATTGCTGTTAGCTCATGTGTTCATGGTGCCATAATTTGCGCTTTTCTTAGGCAACACTGGCTATTCGCTGTAACGTCAGTAATGCATCTTATATAATGGTGTTATATGTAAGTTAAGATGTTAGTTACCAATACTTTCATTACTGGAGTATTCGTTTCCCACTTTTCCTCTTCCATATGCCAAGCCCGGTGCTTATAGTTCAGCCGGACCTCATGCGTGAACTTCTCGGGTATTTTGTCAGTCTAGTTCGTTCGTCATTTATTCGTCTAGTTGAGATATTCCCTAACTGTATTTTTTGAGCAGGTGCAGTTTTAAATTTGCGTATATAATAATCTTCAATAACCACATGACGGTTAACGAATTGATTTTATCGCGATGTAGGACGAAGAACAACTAATATTTGAATTAAGGCGAACATTGATCAAGGAATTATGAGTTTTCAAAAATTATTCTAAATGAAGTCCTTGTACTGTGATGTGGACAGAAGTCATTCATATTCATTTGAATGGCTTCTATATGGTGTTTTTTAAACGATGAAGTATACTTGTTGACATCTGATGAGATTTTTCTCTTCAATCCTTTGGCTCTAAATCGCATACGTTTGAAGGTTGTGGTTTTCGAACTCGAACTTCATATTTTTTTCGAAGATATTGGATCACCTCTTTGTGGATAAATTGGCTGGACCACTAGAGAACATTGAAACCCTAAGTGTTTTACTTGATAGTTGACATGCCTTTAAGGGTTATTGTCTTGTTGCCACACCTTATGTCTTACTATCTTTAGTGTTCCAGCGAAATTTCGAAGTTAATTTTTGTAAAATTGCGATATTTTTTTGGTTTGTTAGTTACTTCTAATTAAAAATCTTTGCCAGGGTTTTACGAATGAGTGTCTTTTTTCACGATTGTCATCAGTTCAGCCAAACACGAAGGGTTCTTTTCCAGGAAGCGCCTGTGTTTGATATCTTGCTCGCAACGTTTACTCTTCTCATTTTTGGTTTTAAATGTTGACGTTGTCTTTCGAAGGTCTTTTGTATTATTTCCAACGTGGAGAATGCTTCATTATCTGTGGCATGATTGTTTGCAGGCGATTATTCGAACGTCTGCACTAGGTAAAAGCGAAGGCAACACAAACTTTTGAGCTTTGCGTTCATGTTCGTGCATGGACATTCTACAATGTTGCGGGCACCTAGAATTGAATAATTTGAGTAAATATATCATTGAAATGAACTAGATTGACATTAATGCATAGAGAAAACGTTTTTGCTCATCCGTTTTACTATTTCCTATGTATGGCATTTCAGATTACATGATGCACGCGCCAGTTGCCAATATTTTTCCCTTTATACGTGAAATTTCTCTGTTTAACTGCCAAGGTGAATTAATTAAGCACTAAACCTTGGAAAACTTTATCGTTCTATTTCCACGAGTACATGAGCCCATATTACCTAAGACCCTTTAGAAAATGTCGGCGTTATTACCTCTCCCTCCAAACTATAATAATTTTTGTTGGTTACCGTGACCGGCTTGAGAGTTGCCTCACCTACTTCTGTTAAACGTTTTTTTGTTCATCCTTGTGAGTGCTAGCAATGAAGTTGCTCCCAGTCCCGCGTACAATTGCGCAGGTTTGGAAGCCCAATCAAGTTTTTGGTCTTCCAGAGAGCAGCAGAACTTTTTTTTTTGTTCAGACGGCTGCATTCAACGCTGGCAGCCTTATCTCGTGTGAAGTTGAGGGCTTCTACGAAGGTAATTGTACTAGATTCCATCGGAGCCACTCTCTTGTACGAGTGTCAAATACTTGCGTCACTGATTCCTCGAACTCGTGCACTTGTTTCTTGACTGAAAAGCATGTACTTTTGGGCACTAGTGTTAGTGATCGTAATAATTTCAGCGTACGGAGGTCTAGCGTGTGCGAAATGCCTTATTAGTGTAACATGTATCACAGCTATGGGACATGGGACTTGGGCAAGCATAAAGAGTCGTGTAGCACAATTGTAATTGGTTTCTACGAGGCACCCAGAATACCGGCTGTTCAATTAGATAAGTAGTAAGACATCGACAAGGACACTCGCTGAAAGCCATTGATTAGTTATGGAACGTCCTGAACAAGTGATTGCTAGGCGCTACGTAAGCCAACAACACGAGATGCGTGGAACTAGACTTCCACTTGCTCACACCTATGTATAATAGCTTGTGTATCATAGGAGGATTTAAGGGAGAAGAATGCGGTCGCTTTGAAGGCTGTATCCAGCACCATCGTGGCCGAGTTGTGGGTGTGTCGAGCGCGCTTGTGCGAGGTGTCGCGCCTGCGTGCCTCTTCGGGGGCGCTGTGGTAGAGCGCTAGCTTCGATTGATGCCTCCGATTCCGGGGGTGCGCTGTGCCCATTGTTCATGTGGTAACGGAGTGCTTTCGTTCAGAAAGCAAGAATAAATCCTACATTAATCACTGCAGTCTGATGTCTAGTCAGTATTAACTATGAGGCATTTATTTATAAATCCAATGTTTGTGTGAAGGAAATAGATTTACATTCTCTCATTTCTTTCCTTTCTTTCACGTCTTTCTTGATTTTTTTTCTTTCAATAATACATTTCTTTGCTAGTTTTTCTTGCCTTCTCTTCGTATAGTGACTGGAGACCTCGCCCACAGCACAGAGCTCGTCAGAGAGGGGGCGAGGCTCGAGCATCCGGCTGTGCCGTGTTGTGCCCGGCCGCTGCTGGGCTGGGATGGGTTGCCGGTGATTTTTTGCTCTCGCGCGTGAACTACTGTGTCATAAGTGACTTATGACCACTTCTTGCTCATTTTACAACAAGATATTGTTGAAGTCCGATTGAAAGTATGGACGGGCAAATTAGGAGCTGAATGTTTGTGATGGGTTATTAGCCTTTTTCCATTTGTGTTTATCTCGTTATCATTTTCAGAGTATTAGAGATCTCAGATATTTTCTTCACAAAGAATAGCAACGCAGATCGAGTATACGTGTGGACCACTGTTTTAATGCAAATTTCGTACAAAAAAAGAGACAAATGTTGTAATTCATAGTCAAGAAAGTGCAATGCATTTTTATACCCAATGAGAGTTATGAAAGCGTCAATCGAGGTCTGTGGGGTGCCCTGCACGCTTGGCTGTGGGTGTTGTGCTTTCCGTCACGTCTGCTTGCGTCCTTATTTCGGTCGTGCTTGGCCCAGGTAGGCTTCACTCGCTGCTACGGCTGTGGTCTGCGTGTGAAATACACGTTTCTTACGAATAACATTTCTGTTACTGCTCCTACTTCCTCTATCTGGTTTCATTTGTTCAACTACTACCTTTTTTGTTTGCTTCATAGTAGTAGAGCATCGTTCAAAGGTGTTCATTATTAGAAGAGAAGTACTGCGCACAAGGTGAGGCCGTTAGCGGCATGGAGCAGAAGCCGCCACCTGCGCGACGATGTGTGCCTACGCAATGCACCCAGTTTGGTCTTATTAACTCGCTAGTATGTGCTATCTATCAGCTCACCGCTGCATAACTCGATCCAGCTGGACTTGCTCTCTTTTCTAGTGGCGTTAACTTCGTCATGTCGGTCTCACGATTTTAGTTTGTCTTGTGCTCTTTTTCGTCAGCTTTACATTCTTTCCCGTCAGCCTCGTGTTCTTTCCACGCCTGACACTCTCGAACTGGTGTTACGACATCTGGCTTCTAGTTTTTTCCGGTAAAGTCTCTTTCTTTCTAATCGCGTCTCTTACCAAATATCTCTCTTTCTAAGCCGTCATACTTTTTCTATTCGCTCTCTATTTCCACCCTATGTCTCTGTGTTTAGTCTAATGTCTCTGCATTTCCATGTTGATCTTCGCAACCGAAGTCTTCTTCTGCGAAGTCAGTGTCACTTTATATTGTCATTATCTCTTCTTTTAATCGGCATCGTTTTTCCAGTCACATCTACTTGGGGTATCGCTTCATCTGTTCGGTTTTTACCTTCATCCAGTAGGCCTGTCTTCCCTTTTCAATTTGTCTACCTGCATTTCTTCCTTTTTGTCGACGCCTGGTTCCTCGATTCATTCCAGCTTTATTTTTATAGCTCAATTCCGCTTTGCTTTTCGCTCTCTGCTTGTGCCGCATTGTACCGTACGCCCTTGAGCGCACCAACTGTGTCGCTGAGAAAATCTCGTTACTTTCTTAACAAAATTTTTGTCTCCACCATTTCACTTGTTCTCTTTTATTATAACGGTTTTCTCACCGGCATTTGCTACTCCTCTTTTTGCTGCTGAAGCAACCTCCACCGCTCGTCGTCTCACACCGTCACTCCCCTGCTCACCCCGGCACTCCCCCACTCTCTTCCCCCTTCCCCTACCCCCACAACCGCTGCTGACTCACGGCGGCGGCAGCAGCAACAGCGCCGTTCCCCTACGTCACACCCCTGCCTGCCGTCTCCTTTCCCTACCGTCGTCGAAGTCTTGATGCCTGTGCTAGATTTGCTCGCATGGCGATTTTAACCGTAAATAATGACTGGAGTTAAATTTTTAATGATGCGATTTGCTTTCTTTGACATCCCCTATGTGTTTTCAATGTCAGTGCTTGGTGAGACAGTATAAGAAATTTGGTGAAGTCTGGCCGTTTCGCCCCAAGTGCATTGAGGTAACCCGCTTTTGTGCCAGTCCATGGTGGCTAGCCAGGCACAATTGCTGGAAGAACTTTTTTGCGGTGTGGCCACCTCCGGACGGCATTTCCGTCACTGCAGTCCCGCCCTCGTTATGGTTGTTTTTGTGTTAATTTCCTCCAAATAGTGTATTTACACCCTGGTCTATGGTTTTTCACGGTTTCGTTTGTTGGTTTCATGTTTTCCTCTTTCACTGATCATTTTTCTCGTCAGTCCCTCGTATGTGTATCGCGGTAATGGCTGTTATTATATTATTTTACTACTCTTTTAGTATAGTCTTTTGGCTTTTTGTGGTTTCGCTACGATGTATTCAAAATTTCGTAGCAACCTCGGACTTTGTTTTGGTGTTTATTTCTCCGTCTGCGCGATTTTTTTTACCTAAAAAGTGACCACATTCTCAAGTGTATAAACACTATATTATCATGCGTTACGGAGCCTGCTGCCCTCAACTCTTCCCTGCCGCTCGTTCGTTTTATCATAGAACATAAAGGAAGCGCCTGCTGACGTGAGGCCACCATTTCACTGTAACGTAGCAGCCACCGTCTGCACCGCCCCTCTGAAGCTGTGCCGGGCTTGAGGAGCGTAGTCTCGGGGTTTGTCTTAAATATTGGTAGAATTTTAATCACCACCGTCGAGACATGGATCTCCTACATTAACACTCATTGCAAATGGCGTAATGAAATTGGTCGGTATGGTATGCATGCTACATATATGAAGTGTGTACTGAAATCGATTGATATGAAGCATATTCCATATGAAGGCCTGGAATCAGTTAGTATAAAATATGTACAATCTATATGAAACACTCGAATCGGTGTAAGTGACTTACTGGAATCAGTGTATTTGACGTATGTCATGTATGATGTACGGGAATAAACTCCAGCGAGATATAAATCTGTTACGCTAGCATTCATTTTATATGAGGTACCAGAATCAATTTCACCGTTCGTTATCCGCTGGTCCTGAACAACCATCGATTCAAGTACACCATCGAGGCTTATGTCCAACTCACGCACTTGTGAAGTACTGGCCTTACCGTTGGCATCCGCTGACACTAAATTTTCATGGCCACAAATGAATAACAAAACAGTTTGATGAAGTTTTTTATCCCACGCACTGAGGAAACAGTTCGTTCCAGAAGACATGGACAATTGTGTACATCAGCTGTGGGTGGTGGCAGGTGTGTGCCGTCCATGCTGACGCCAACGCAAGGTTCGGCCGGCGTTCTCCGGCAGTGCCAGGGTTCGACGCCACCGTATCTGGTCAATTCTATTCTTGCAGACACTTGTGGTCACCTCGTGTTTTTGTGGTGCCTCTGTCTAGTTACTTCTTTTCGGAGGAGCCCAGGTATTGGCCTCGGCTAGGTTCATGCGATTTTTGGTGCGGGTATTAGTCATTGTAGCGCATTAATATAAACGTGCACCATTATTTTTTTTGGGGTGGTGCTCTTAGTAGTTCCGCTGTTCGAAGCTTTCATGGGACTGTTATGGGTGGCGTTGATGGAAACGTCTGTCCTTGCCAGGTTTTGGTGTGAGCTTTTATGTGCTCGTGTTGGGTATGTGTTTGTGCCTGCTGTGCGTCCTTGTCGCAAGGCGTACGTGTTGCTGTGTGTACGTGTTTGGCGTACGTGTTACTGTGTGTACTTGTCGTTAGGCGTACGTGTTGCTGTGTGTACGTGTTTGGCGTACGTGTTACTGTGTGTACTTGTCGTTAGGCGTACGTGTTGCTGTGTGTNTACTGTGTGTACTTGTCGTTAGGCGTACGTGTTACTGTGTGTATTTGTTGTGTGTGCGTGGTGCTGTGTGTGCGTGTTATGGTGCACATGCTGCTGTGTACGCGTGTCACAGCGTACGTACACCGCTGTACGTGCGCCAGCTCACAGCGGTGTGCGTGTCAGGCTGCGCCGCAGCAGCCCCAAGCTACAGAGGCGGTCGCTGTCTGTGCCGTCTCTCTCCTCCCTTGCCTTTCTGCCCCCTCCCTCCACCCCTCCGCCTCCTCCAGTAGGCCTCCTCCCGACTTATCGGTCTCTCTCCATCATGTGCACATTCCTCTACATTGGTTGTATTGTCAATGTGTCTGAAGGTCCCGGTACTCTTAGGATTAGAGAGAGGCCGGTCTCGTGTTATGAGTCGCCTCCGTCCGACACAATAATCGCCTCATGTTTTTTTGTAATGTTATATGAAAGGAATACATTTCTTATATTTGCATTTATGCCAAGTGGTATCTCGTTCGTCGAATTTAATTCCTTCCCAGAAATGGTTCGATTGCCGCAAAGTCCAAGTGACGAGCTGCCATTGTTAGCTGCCTTTAAATTGATAAAAGTAGAAATCATGGGCTCCCGGAACTCTCCGTACTGTAATTTCATACTTAATATGCTTTAGTTTTAAATAATTTCAGCATGTTCATTATGATTTTATTTATTATAATTAGTAACAATCATACGCAACGTCACTGAAATCTATACCTAGAGTAGTTTTAGCGTACTTACATGCTGAAGAAGACATCATTGCTTGCTGAAGCACATTTCAGGTGATGCGGTGAACGCCCAAACGATAGACGCGCGTTACGGAGCTGGCGTTCGTGTTACGAATTAGTGGTTGCGCACCAATTGGTCATTTTTTATGGTCTGTTCGAAGAATGGGCTTTTTGAGTTTGGGGTCACCGCTGTGACGTACTCCATCTGGTAAGGGACAGTTGGTGTACAGGCTGAAAACTGTTTGAGAGTTTTAGTATTTATGACAACTCGTTTTGGGTGTGTGATATAACTTAGTCTAGAGTATGTAGAAGCTCAAGAGTTAACAAATTCTCGTTTATAATTGATTGATAAATAAAAAAGATTCTTCCTGCCAGAAGATATTTAAGGATTTTTCAAAGAGTAACTACACAGACGCAATAAATATTGAAGATGAAAAGAAACCAATCACATAAACTTACTAAGAAGGATCCCCAGTCTTACAAGCCTTACTAGAGAAATCTTAAAATCCTCGGGTAGAACGTGTACTGTCGAACATGTTACAACAACCTTCGGAATTGCAGGAAACACCGTAGGGAGAATTTAGTCAAGAGCTCCAGAAAGTTCGTTCGACATATCGGCGGCAATGAATGTTTCAAACCGGGAAAACTTCACAGGTCGGATATAGAAAGACTGCCGTTCGCGGCTGAAAGAATTAACGACTCGAGTTGTGTGCACCAACTTTCCTACCAAAACGAAAAAAAGTTGTGTGCACCAACTGTTTCCCACCATAGGGAGTAGTAATTCATAAGCCCCGTCTGTAGTCTTCTCAGTTCACACTCATCAAGTCCTTTATGACTGTAGTTTAAAATTTTAATTCATGGCTAACATTTTTTTGTTTCACAATGGAAACACAAAAGCAGAATAACGACAAACTAATCTTTTCCCTTAATTTCGAAAGCCCACCATGTATTCCGACTGGATGGGCTAATAGGTGTTGTCTAGCGTATGGAGAGCACCCGCTAGTTGGCTGGAGGCTGGTTGTCAGTTCATACATATTTATAGGTTCTCGTTTCTTTATCCTTATTCACTAAATTCGGCGTGTCTCCCACTCAGTATCCTATTTTCTTCGCTTTATTTCATTTTATCGTCCGTACCTTTTATACTCTGTATCCTACCATTTTCTTTTCATTCTGCCCTATCGTGCGTGTATTTGTTTTTATCCTGCCTTTTACCTTGATGTTACCTTGTTTTTCTGTAGCTCATTCTCTTGTCCTGTGATCAGAATGGCAGGTGGGCGTATTGTTCAAGTGACCAGTACGAATGTAAGCAAAATATTGTGTACATTTCATTTTTTCGATGTCGTGTCCGTGTGATAGTTTACATTGATGCAGCTATCTATGAAGAGTTTTTTCCCGAAAGACTACGATACATGGTGTGTTCGTCACTAACGCACCGCTGTGAAAACATTAAACTGCTGGAGTGATGCAACCCAGTGTAATGCTCGAGTGCAAATTTTACTCATTCTCTCCCACATCAATGCATTGCACTTGAAAAAGTTCAAGTACGTTAAAATAAATTGCTGTGTAATTGAATCCATACTTCTGTTCTGAAAATGATTCTCATATACGTCCTAATTGTTATTAAAATACTTATATAGTACGTGCCCTGAGTTGACTACAATAACGTTAATTGCCCTCATTCTCATTATGAAGTTATAATGAGGTCAAGTATGGCAAGTTGGTAAAATAAAGTTAATGCGATGTAGCTTCTATGTACGCAATGTAGTGTTTGCCTCAGGTTACTTCCTTCTGCGAAATTGCCCTTTGAACCACGGATTCTGGCATTAGCTTACTGCGTCTGCTCTGGCGATTCCAACTCAATGGTGTGAATTGGTGTTACTGAGAAAAAAGTTTATTGGTTGTTGTCGCTTCCAATATTCTTTATACATTTTCTGTACTTTTAACCTTACACTAGGGCAGGTAATTTTTTGTAGCGGTAAATTCAGGCTTAAAGTTATGGACTCTGTAATGACGAGATGCGAGACTCAAACTTCATTGATTACAGATGTGTCCGACTGAGACGAGTGGCTCCATAACAGCCTGGCTCCAGGCCTGCTGCTCTCAGGCTTACCACCAAAAAAGGATTTGATTTGAAAATGTTGCGAGTGAGGCCATGTTGCAGCCAGTGATGCACGGTAACATGAGCTCGAGGAAAATCTGTGTGCGAGATAGTGAGAGCTTCTTCACTGGGTCTGATTTCGAACAAATTATATTGAGAGATATTCTTTACGATGGCAACGAATTATGTATAAAAAAACAATTTATGGTAATTTGTATAGTTGCCTGTTTAAGTATTTCGAGGTTTAGCTCAAGTTTTGCACGTTACTTACGGAATATATTTTGTTTTAGCTGACGTTAATTTTCCTCATTGATCTAGAGCTGTCCCTATTACAAGGTTTCAGAGTAAGTCGATTACATTCACCTAGCTGAAACCTGGGTTTTAGGAATAATGAACTACTTCGAGCTCAGCGTTCGACAGACCATGTTATAACATCGCAATTAGTAATGCTTCACAACCGTTGCAGTACATGAAAGTTCGAGTTTGCGACTACATTAGGGAATTCTTCATCGAAATTCACCAATACCATTATAGGCCATTGCTGCTCATGAATTGATATAGGTGAAATTATTTTTTTTTCATTTAATTTCATTTTAGAAAGTTTTAAGTTCTCGGGAAAGAGCGATGGACAATGGGCTAAACCATCATCGCTATAATTGCAATTAACGACGGATTGTTCAGCTCATTTATGAGTGGAATTTATTTTTCGAATTTACGGTTTTATGAATGTGTTGGTGTGTTTGTGCATTATTTTATTACTTTCATTGTATGAGAACTAATATCCTACTTCATATGTACTGAAATTTGCTTGTTCTATCCAATTTCGTCCTTGTTACTGCTATTTCTATTTACTACCGAGAATTTCCTTTCCATATGTGTATATTTACGTCCTTTGAGAAACATAGGAAAGGCCATAGGCAATAGGGTTAGGTTCCGTTAGGTTTGTCTATCCTTCGCTATGGGGACTCCGTTAGGGTGCCTCAGCTAGAGCTAGGCCTTCAGGACTTCTGTCTTTCATGCCCACTTTGCTTCTTTTCTTTTCATGCCTTCTTTGTTGATTATTCTTGATCTCTTCTTTCTTAATTTACTGTTTCTATGCACAGGAGATCTCGTGTGGAACATACCTGCACATAGATTCCAAGTTTTCTAAAGTCCATACTAAATGGCCACTTCTTTTCACTCTCTTGAGATCGTATTTTATGTGGCAAGGGAGCTTCCAATTAACTAATGAAATAAAAAATAAAGTAACAAAATATTTGCGTTATTTCTATTGCGACAAATCTCGCGTTTTAATTGGTTTTACGTTCACTGGAGTACCGTACAACAATCAACTATCTTAGTGCTTCATGCTTCGATGCCGTACCCTTTACCGTGCACCAGACACCCTAAGGTCGCTCCGCCGTACATATATGCATGATTCTCGCTTCTGCAAACTCCCATGCAGCGAGTTTCGAGCAATTTTTCGTTGTGCAATTGGGTGCTTAAAGGTCATGTTTGGATAAATATGTTCGGTCGTGTGATTTTGCGTCGTAATTTCCCCACCAACCGAGTGAATGTGTCATGAGTTAGGGGAAGGTGTGCACGATTGATGCATACTGCAACCCCAAGTTTCATGGTGGTCCAAAAGTGACTGTTGGCCTGTGAGACTCAGCGTTTACGCGACCTGTTGGAACAGCGGGTGCTGCAGGTGCAATGCAAAGGTCCAGCCTGCGTTGCAGCCCTGAGCTGTAGATGGCGTGTGCAGTTTACGGGTGTTCTTGTGTTTTTCTAAATGCTGGAAACTGGAATGGTTGCGTGCCTGGAGTTGTGGTTGATGGATAATTGTAATTTCTTTAAGAACGGAGTGAGAAATGTTTTGAATTATGTTGGAAATGATTATTCTTATGCTGGACTAGTTAATGCGTCTTTAATTGGAGTAATATTATTCGAACGTTTTAATTAATACAAGTTTTATGTTATTTTATTTTGACGTTTACAGTTCAATATAGCTTGAATTGAACTCTGTTTTCTTATCAGTTTGAATTTAGGCTTTCCAGCTTTTCACTTGCGTTGGCTTTATGTTATTAAACGAGTGGAATTATTTTCGGCAGGTTTTCTTCAAGTTTCTGTTGCTTGTTTACTTGTTTTTGCTGAGGCAAGTACAGCCTGTTTTGGCTGATTTTTTTTTGCCCAAAATGTCATGCTTTGATGGAAGATTTAGTTTGTAACGTTAGAGCAGGCTGATTGAATTGAGATTCAGAAACTGAAAGTTGTGTCGCATTTTTCAACTGTGAATGTCAGTTATTTTAACTCTTACGTCAAACTTCGAACTAGCGTTATTCTTTTAAGTGATAGTTGTCTAATTTAATTCGTGTCTGGTATTCTTATTCAACGCTCCTACCCTAGAACCTAGAAAAGTGCTCTTCAGAAAATGGCTCCCACAGACTTGTGCGCTTCTTCAATATTTCGAATTGTGAACTTTACCGGAGTGGAGGGGAATTTTGCTGCTGCTTGTTCTTACCGGTGTGGCTGGAGGGAACGAAAGCTTCTCGGTGATGTCACGTCATTCATTGCAGAATCAACAGGTCTTACTGCGGAAGTTATTGTGGATTAAGTTTGTTATTAAAGTAGGACTTCTCCTGCTTTAATTTATTTTTAAAGTTCTGGAAATCCGCGTTCGAGGCAACCAACCTTATGTAAGAGTGTTTGTTATGCTTGTTTTGTCTCCCTCCCTCTGCAACTGTTTTGTATTTGTCTGTGATGTTCGATGGCTCTGTTACACACTTGGCAAACAGAAAGCCATCGCTGTTACGTTGTGTTTCTCATCAGGGTGAGAATCGTTCCCTTGTACTGCAGCATGACTTTAGCTAAGACCCATAAAAACGTGTACGTATATAAAAGGGAAGTGCAATGACTCTTAGGATTCACGGTTCTAGCTATGCTTTGGTTTGGCTTTGAACGAGAATTTGATGTCAGGTTTCGAGTGATAGTACATCAGATACGGGATGCATTGTTTGGACGTACATCTGATATCCGCATTGCACGATAGTCAGGTATAAAGAGCCGCGCGTTGTTCGGATGTGTCTGTTTAAAATTTCGCTTCTTTCGACACTGAAGAAAATTCCACGATTTACCTGAGCGCTCGTGACAGCTGTTCTAGATACAATACACATCGAATGAGGGAATGTTGCACTTGAGGACGGTGAGGTATGGGTGCCGTTGCTGCAGTATGCCGCATAGCACGTATTAGAGATGACAAAAAAGCGGTACTTCGCGTGACCTTGCGACTCGCATGTCTGCCACAAGAGGACTATTGTTACGCTGCCTTAGCTCACACTTCTCTCAGACTTTCTGTGTCCTGTCCTGGCTGTAGCACTCAGAGGGTACGACACAGTACAGAAGTGTCGGGTACGACTTCATGGCGCGCAGGTCTGGTTTATTGACGTCACTCGCCAAGTAAAATGACACAGCGTTGCGCTTGTTAACTTCAGTTCTGGGTAGCATCATAGGGGAGCTGGAGCATCTCACTATTTCTTACCTTAGAGCTGTATTTTATTTGGTCATTTATCGACAAGTTATCCTCTCTCACGTTGGCTTGAATGGATTAATTTTCGACCCCTCTGGGGGCATAGGATAGGTGGTAGGGTTAGGTTAGTTCGGTTTGTCTAGCCTATGCTATAAGGACTGGTCACCCCTGGGCAGCAGTGCTAGGTTACCTCAACTATAAATAGGCCTTCAGTACTTAAATTTTTCGTGCCCATTTTGATTCTTTTGATTTTTACACTTTCTTCGCTATCTCTTCGTTGTTTTTGCTTCATCTTCCTCCTTAATTTGCTGTTTCTATGCGCAGGGAATTCGGTATGGAAAGACACCTGTGCATAGATACTACATTTTCAACAATCCATACTAGACCGTCCTTTCTTCTCTTCGCTCTCTTCGTATCACATTTCATGTGGATAGGGTGCTTTACACTAACGAATATGATCATAATAATAACAGGTTTTCGAGCCGCTCAGGGTTAGTGAAGTTAATCTTTCCAGCTCAATTTTTTGCGGTCAGTAGAGTTTGCTTTTCCAATATCACTTCTGTGACGTTTTCCTCATACTGAAGCTCTAGATTTTACTGCAAAGCTATTACAAATTTTGATTTCTGAAGAATGACTTTTCGGTGATATTACGTCCACGTCTTGTTTTTGCTGGGCGTGCTAATTTCTCATTAGAGGCATCTTACAGATTTATGTGCAGGACGGCTCGTTTTGACAACACCGGAGCGCACACGTCTGTGTGTCGTGCGTAGAATAGAATTGAACTGCCTGCTAATTGATTGGTCTTTGTTTACCAATTACTGATCATCCTCCACAATGAATAAGTTGCTTTTTTATACTTTGTTTTGCAGCCTAGGCAGTTCCCGTGTTTACCGCGTACTTTATATCGCCAAGAAGCTCGTGCGTTGTATATCCGTCTAACTGACCATTATGATAAATCTGACCAATCTTTTATACAATTCAATCATACTTGTACGTTCAAAAATACCGAGGAACTGAAGAAGTATCACGGGTAAAGAGAGTGATGAATGTACGTCAAAGTTTCTTCTTCTTTACCGATATATTTACGAACTTATGTGTTATACAATGAACTTCATTTAATTTATTAAATGCATTCTACTTAGACATTCAGTCTTGATGTGAACGATACAGTATGCAACAATTTTAGTGTCGCAGTTATCCTGTGTTCAGTGGTGTTAAGTGATCTTCGGACCTCTGTTAATATTTTTGTTGTGCTTCAATTGTGATAGCTAAGAGCTTTAATTGGAAAAATTATCTTGAAATCGCCAGTTGGTGACTAACTGGCTTCACTCTCTTGTGAGCGTTTTAAATACTTCATTGTTTTTTGGTTGAAACACATTACCGCCACTGCTGACAGATGTTGACGGCTGAAACTCTTGTCCTACCAATACTGCGAGCGTGGCGGTGAGTGACGTGGCCTTGTGCTTCAAACGGTTGCTGAGAACGCGTTAGGTGGACGAAAATGTGGAGCTCTTGAATCACTCGGATGTCGCGTCTATTTTTGGTGCTGCTCCTCTTCCCTCCTGCCGACCATACTAGAACCGTCGTTACAATCGCCGTCGCGCGCTTCTACAGTGTTGCCATTTTCCAGCGAGGTAACTTTGCTAACACATATGTGTTTGTGGTGCTCTTTTCTTCGTTTGTGTAATTGGTAACGCCACCTCTAACTAATTCAACATTATGGGTACGTGTTTTCGTGCTGCATTGGCATGATGCAAGCGGTTGATTTTTTTTTGTGAGGTGGCGCTCGTATGTTCTTAACAGTAATGCCGCCACCCTTTTTTATTTTTGTTATTTTTACGTTCAAGTAATGATGCTGTACTAATATGATCGATGTTTGTTTTGCAGGAGCGCAAATTGTCGCGACAAGAGCGTCAGCGGTTCAGAGAAGAGGCGGAGATGTTGAAGGGTTTACAACACCCGAACATTGTACGCTTCTACGACTACTGGGAAATTTGCACACAGAAGCGGCGCTGCATCGTCCTCGTCACCGAGCTCATGACCTCCGGCACCCTCAAACAGTGAGTGCCGCGTCACGCTCTCGATGATGCTCTTGTGCTGCCAGTTACCGAGTTATGGTCGCCCTAACGGGCGTGTGTCGTCATCGTCACCGAGTTTGTTGTCATCAGACGCTCTTGTTTACCGGCCTTATTTTCTCAGTATTTGGCGCTGCAGCTCTTAACGGAGCTACGTTTCTACATACTCCAGGCCGGATCATGGCTATTGCTCAAATTAATTTTAACACTCATTGAACTATTACTTTTTTTTCTATTCGTTCGTGTGGAGGATGTCACAATACTGCATGAAGCCATGCACCGTTCATGCATTATCTGCTTATTTCAATACCAGACTGTCTGTTATTTTCTCGTAAGTTTTGGAAATTTTAAAGATAAACTCCATGGGCATTCGGAGTCGCGAGGCGGGCATATTCTGTCGAAGTCTCAAGAGTTATTGTATGGTTTGTAAGGTTCTGCATGAACTAGAAATTTTAACTATCTTCATGTAGGTATTTCATCAATTTCACGATTCAGCGTAAATGCATGCAATTTTCTGCCTCCGACAAACTTTCTTAACCTGTCTAGTACGTTGTTAGCTTTTATTTAGAAATTACGAAAGACCCTACTTCTTACGTAATTTTACGATAACAAAGATGACCTTGGCATGAGACAAGATGTTTTACTTTCATATAGCTACAAGATAATATTTGATAGAGATGCAGTGCAGTGATTGTTTTTCTTCTAACGAGTCTCAGCTAAGCTGAACAAGTGTTCCGCTTTGGATGACGTAGTTGGTCGTGAAATGGTTGCTGGTTGTTTTGGTCTAAAATTAATAAACACCTTGAGATTTACTGCTGCCATGCAGTCACGTGTTCAACGCATGCAGTGAAGTACACTTGTAGTCCAGCGATCCTCCCACACAGTGCGCTGGTATTGACGGAGCCTTGCCATGCGTATCTCACAGCTCCAGCAGTCTCGGAACTACTCTGCACCATTTCCCTATCCATAGTTCAGAGGACACGATTTCGTGTAGGGTGGGTGGCTGTGAGGTTGGAGACACAAAATACCGAGTCGACGTGTTCAGATTTTTTTGCGATTGTACTATGTACCTTAACTCAGTTTTATATTTAGGTACAGTGCCTTTAATCATGCCAGTTCCGATATTTACTAGTGATTTCTCTGTTGAATTAGAGTTCAATCAATTTCTGGGGTATGGAACTGCTTTGTAAACTGAGTTGTATTGTCAAGGTATGTGTTTAATAGTTGCGCCGAATTGAGATTTCCTGCTGATTTTTCTTTATTTAGCCAATCTCTGATTGTTTTCCCCACTCTGAAAAATGGGGAAATGCTTCACAAATTTACGAAAAGTGATGAGGTTGTAGATGAATCCAGTTCGAATGATTTGTAAGATTTAGAAGCTAACGATCGGAGTGGGAGACCTGAATTGGATATTTGAAGACGAATGTTAAAAATAGCCCAAATATCATAACCAGACGACTAGAGGATTTGCAGAAATTTTTACCTTTCCAAAAGTAGAACTTTTGATGTGCTTCTCTGCATTTTGAAAGCGCCGAGATCCTTTCCGGACGACCTAATGTGTAGGAGTTTGTTTGGTTACCGCCTTTTTGTAGAATGTTTCTTTTTGTAAATGTAGGTATGCCAGAATTTGATCATGCGTCTCTTATGAGTACATTTTTGGGTACTTTACATTTATAGTTGCGACACCTCCGATGTTCGTTCCTTAATATCATATCATGGTTTGACGACGAGCAGCTGTACCTCGTGTGACTCTTGTTTCTAGTTAGACGCCCTTCTGATGCTATCTGCCTAGCCATTGATATCTCCCGTGTCTTACATAGGTACCTTCGGCGGTTGCGAAAAGTCAACCTGAAGGTTTTGAAGCGATGGTGTCAGCAAATCCTCAAAGGCCTGCACTTTCTCCACTCTCGTTCTCCTCCTATCATTCACCGAGACTTGAAGTGCGACAATATTTTCATCACCGGCACCACCGGCAGCGTCAAGATCGGTGATCTCGGGCTTGCCACTCTCAAGAACAGGTCTTTCGCCAAAAGTGTGATTGGTAAGCGCCGTCTGATACCTAAGCTGTCCTTTTGGTAAGCGCCAAAAAGTGTTAGTCAAATTCGGTTTGAGTGCTATTCAAGTTGAGTGTAATATTGTCTTATTAAGTCTCGCTCTTCAGAGTTAGCTTTTTCCTTGACTTGCATTTTCGAGTGCTCATGATAATTTTCTATTCTTAATTTGAAATGTTGATGTAAAATCGGCGATTTACCACTTGCAAGGGTATGGTAAATGTGTGTAGATGTATTTTTTGCTTGCCATTTTTTCATCGTGAGAACATAATGGAGGCAATAATACACTTGCTTCTCATGTGCATTCATAGAGGTGTGTATTTTTAGCTATTTCATTTTTTGGCATATATTTATTCATGAAAATAATTCGGGAAACTAAAATTGAAAAGAATAGTTCATAATGTTAGGTGTACGATAAAGTGATCAAACTGCAATATTCAAGTTTGTTTTTCAAAAGCGCATCCACTAAGGACGTCGGCAGGAGCAACTATGTGACGTGGCTGTAACTCGTAAGAATATTGAATTACCTCAACATCTATAGCAGGAGTAGCAGGAGTTTTTTTTATTTGGCTGCCACCAGTGCTCTGTCGTATCCTTGCTGCTCCTTTAAGTTAGCTGAATAAAAGTGTAAGTTGCTGCTGGAGTAACCTTTTCTGATGTATCAAGCTTCTAAGCTGAAGATTTGTGAACTTTAGACCCGCTTTCGCGGGAGTTGGAAAACTGTCGGATGACATTTCTTGAAAAGATTAGAAAAAATTGCTTTAGGTTTGAGACCATATTTATCAACTACTTTATAGTTATTGTCTTCTCCTTACGCTTCTTTTGTGACTGCTCTAATTTGCAATGTCATTTGGGTACAAAGTTGCAAGGTGCTACATTTCATTCCTGCAGCTGTCGTGTCTTGCACTGCACTGAAATGGAAATGGTGGAACTTATGACAATGCATATATCCTTGATATATGCATTGACAAAACCAGTGTATACTGGTTTTGTCGGTCTACGTCAGCTTGCCTTATGGCTTTGAACACTAGTGCTACCTACGAGTGTCTTCAACGATCCATTGGTGACCGCTTCATTGTTTGGATATTCTTGTGAAGCACCTACTCTTCACTCTTTGAGTTTGTAACTTCGCTTATTATCGTGGTAGAGAACTTTTTTCTAATTCCTTGATGCTATCCCCTTTGTAACTAATTTGTTTTCCTCGATATGTTGAAATAACTACTTTCGAAAGACTAGATATCGACTACTATTTTAAGGTCTTTTTTTTTTAATTTGTTTATCTTCAGCGAGATTCTTATTCATTTATGAACGCGTTCAAGCATCAAAGCTAATCACAAAAGGTGAAAGCTTGAACAGGTGATTCTTAACAATGAACGTCCTATTTTGACTTTCATCATGAACAAATATTGAAGCTGTTAGACATCGATACTTTTATGCTAAAGTAAATAGCTTTATAGTGAGCAACTACTGTGTTTCCAATCTTGCATGGTTGCTGAAGGAAATCAGGTATTAATGAAGTGTCGCATTGGTGCAGGGACCCCTGAGTTCATGGCTCCCGAGGTTTATGAGGAGAAGTACGACGAAGGAGTTGACGTGTACGCCTTTGGGATGTGCATGATGGAGATGGCCACTCTCGAGTATCCGTACGGCGAGTGCTCGGGGCCTGCCCAGATCTACCGCAAGGTCGTCATGGTGAGTTGCCTGCCGTCGTCTGCTGTTGTGTACAGGTACTAGTAGACCTCAGTATATGTCCTACTTCCATTGTGCGAGCTCAATGTAATTAGGTCTAAGGTTTTTAGATCCAATGTTCGAAATATGTGCTCTTATGTGAGTGAAACTAAAATTGTATATATAAATAAAATGTGCTTAAAGCAGCGCGACGTGGATTACCTGTGCTGCGCGTCTTATTCTTATGCTTTGGGTTTGTGCGCACCTTTGTTGAGTGCGCTTTTCTTTATCTTAAATCAGCAAAATTTACCCGTAGTCTTTTAATAGTAAATACTCAACGAGTATGTTACGGTTAGCCTCATAACTCAACTGGTTCATTCTTTGGGTCTTTAGATCAGTGTAAATCATCTTGACATCGTCTGAGTGGATGTCGCTGATAATAACAGGGTACTATTTTTCTTGTGGAAATAATCTCAGTCAGAACCTGCACACGTAGCCGAGGTGAGTAACGTCCAGTTGCTAATTTTCCAGCTATTCATGTACTTAGCAAATACGTGGCAAGGTTAGGCGAGTCGCTCTCACTGTCAGCTACGTCGAGGTTTAGATTCAACTCGGTGCTATTTCGTATCCAGTCGATCCGTAAATTTGTGTAACCTCAAGTTTTTGAGGTTTCACGGCTGTAGGGAAACCCATTCTTATTAACCGATCTTTTACATCCTCCTCAGGTAGTTATTAGGATGTGGCCCCTCTGGTGGTGTAGGATAGGCAGTAGGATTATGCTAGTTAGGTTAACCTATCTTATGCCATGGGGAGAAGCGATTCCATGGGGACAATGTTAGGTTATCTCAAGTATAGATAGGCCTTCGGGACTTGCATCTTTCATGCCCATTTGCTTTTTCAAAGTTGACACTTCCGCTATCTCTTCTTTGACTCTTTTCCTTAACGTGCTGCTTGCTATGCGCAGAGGGTCCTGTGTGGGAACACACCTTGTGAATAGATTCCCCGTTCTCTTCAGTTTATACGAATGGTCCCTTCTCTTTCGCCGCCAGATAGTCCTGAGTTACTGAAGCTCTGCAATCTATACTACTTATTTTGATATGGGATTTATCTTCTCAATTCTTTTTCACTTGCTTTCCAATTTGCTTCTGAGTGCCTATACAGCTGTCGCAGACATGTCGATGATGATGCTATTGAAATTCAATGCATTTTTCATGGGAAGGTATGAATATTTTTTATATTTTATTCAGGATTTTGTGAAACTTAGGGTTTTAATAGTGGAATGGCAGAAAGACTGGCGGTATTGTTCGAGTATGACCATTTTTTACAAATCTGAAAAGCTGCGCTCACTTCGTGTGTCGTTAATGTTTTTGAAGACCTGGACTTCATACTGAGCAGGGGATGTTGTGCATATAATACTCTAAAACTAACTGAAGAAGAAGTATGGTATTGCTGATTAAACAAAAATGTAGCTCCCTCATTCTATATGGCATGTCTAGTTTGTCATGAACTGATTCCTCATCCACGTGGCCCAACTTAAGCCTTCTATGGCCGAGTTTTGTGACCCAATGGACTGTAGCGAGGAAATTATAGAACTGATCATATATCAGAAAAGTTATTTGTACTTAGCGCTATCACCATGGCATTGTTTAACTTGCGTTAAAGTTATTTGAGAGCCGTGAAGGCTGGCCGTCATGTGCTGTAATACTAATACGTCCACTTAGCTTTCCTCCCACTTGTTCCGTACGCTTCTCCTCAACATCCGTAGGGACTTCACTCGTTTTAACTTCGCGTGAGATTTCACGTTCGAAGTTCACATAAAATCTGTTTCAAGAGCAACTTGGAAAGAGTTAGTAGAATTAAAGTTATTCTTTCCTGCCAAATTTTATTTGAAAGGATGTGGAAAATATGTACGTCTCGCCTTTCAAAATGAATCGTGTGTTTCAGCTTCACAGTTAAGACGGTATGGTTTTTATAGTTAGCTGTGTTGCTGGCTCTGATCGGAGGACTAAACAAGTTGGGACGTGTGGTTCTAGTCAACTGAGGACGTTAGCGGAAACTATAATGACCTCAGCTGCTGAATCGTATATGTTAATGCAGGGTTTCCTGGCCAGGGGTGCTCGTACCTCTTGCGGGTGCGGGATAACATCCCAGGGGGTGCGAGAAGTATAAAAAATATTTAAATTTTGAAATTAAAATTCTAATTTCTCGATCAAATATGTATAAATTTACCTCCTTTACTCTTGGGCGGCTATTAATTTGATGCTAGGATCCTGTAAAATGTTCTTCGAGGTGCAGGCCTAAACGAAGGTTGAGAACCACTGTCTTAATTAACTGCTTTACTGCTTTTTAAGGGTGCGGGTGGGAAAGCGTGCGATTACTAGGTTGAAGGGTAGCTTGTGTCATACTGTTTAGTGTGGAGTCTACCTTCTAAAACCAGTCTACCATAAACCCCTGCCGTCCTCACTCCCAACTGCAAATGGAAATCGGGGTAGGGTCTCTCCCATTATGTTATCGGATTGATTTCGAGCGTCGTCAGAAGCTGATAGCAGCGCTGGATAGCTTCTACATCTCATTAGTACCAATACCTATTTATCTTTTCTACTTTATCAGAAGTTACACATTTGCCTTGAAAATTTGAGACGAAATGAAGTGATCACTTGACGACTGACTCTGTTACACGGCTGGTGTAATCAATGGCGAGTCAGTGGGTTACTTCATAGCTGTCTTCGTGCTGTAGCTGTACGTAAAAGTTGTGCTTGATGATGCATTTTTGCCTGCTTGAAGGGAGGTATTGACGTTCATAATGGTGGAAATATTCTGAAACGAGACCAGAATCTAGTCGATAGTTCTGTTTCTTTTTGTACTCTCATTTTGCGAACGTACCCGAGCGTTCCCCAAATCATGGTGATGATTTTAGTGATTGAGTAAAGTGAATTGATAGTTACTGTCGTGAATGATTATTCAGTACTCACTGTGGATACTTTCCTTGTTTTGTACGACAGTACTGTGTCATTTTGTGTATCCCAAGCTGTCAGTCATTGTGAGCATTGAATCTGTGGTCCTCCTTTGCCGTGATTTGTACAATGAAGTAATTTGTCCGCAGGGCGTGCGACCCCAGAGCTACTTCAAGATAGAAGACGAGACTACGAAGTACATCATTGACTGGTGCACTCGTCTGGACAGCACAGAGAGGTACGGTCCTGTCCGCGGCCTCTTCAGGCTCTCTCGTGGCTCTCTCGTTAGGTAGACTTCTAGCTAGCGTAGCCCTGGGGCCTCCGTAGAGGCCGAGTGTGCCTTTGGTTGCTATGGTCAAGCTAAAAAAGATTCAGCACTTTTCCTGCGACGATGTTATGTGGCTGAGGGGTGAAACGTGTTCATGGTAGTGCTGTCTTGGAGGTTGTGTATGAAATAGTCGTCCTGTCACTGGGAGACATGTGTGTAGTCGCATTTCTCTCGACCAGACATATGCACAATGTGCCTTAAATCTCTCCCCTTCATGTAGCGTTGCAGCATCGCAGTCTTGACGCAGCGTTGATACCAAGGATGCACGATACGTCCAATTGGCGTAGCGTTCTTTGAGACATAGAGAGCTGCTCACGGCCGATTCAGTAGGTTTAGAACATTTATTTTCAGAAGTAATTTTTTTTAGCAAACCTTCATTCACTCGAGTACATCTCGAGATCGTATACACCCATTTGTGTTTGTATTGGAAAGAGCATCAGTTTTAATTTCCTCATTTCTGTATGGGAATGTGCCAGCGTAAATTATTTTTAGTTCTTATCGCAGGCTTTCAAAAATTCCCTCTCACGACGTGTGAGGCTGAGTAACATCAACTCCGAGTTCATGTTTTGCCGGCAGGGTGTAGGCTGTGCACATGGGAACTTTTCTTGTATTCCTCTAAGTCCAACTTACTCAAGAGACTAATGAAGAGATAAACCTTAGCGTCTTTAAGGATTTTAGGTTCTCGAGAGTCGAGTTTTTTCAGTAAACTCAAAGTATACCGATAGTGTCTGACCTCGTCAGTACCCAATCTTTTACCGTCCCATCGATAAATTTGTAATATAATTCACAAAAATACTTGCTGTGACAAATTTGCGAAAATCATTGATATTCCTGGGAAAATGTTAGACTGGGTGGAGAACTAGGCGGGCGCTCGGTGGAGTTACTTCTTCTGAGGAGCATAGTCATAAACTAGCTGAATTAGGAGGGGCTCATTACTCGACGGGAGGGTATTAGGTGTTGGTGGAATTATTTGTTCTTTCTTTTTGTGTTTTCTCGAGGGAGATGTTTTGTGATGAGCACCATTACGGGTGTGTTCTTCATTGCATTCGTCTAATCATTCCTGATTTTGTCCGTGCTCTATCAGGTTCCCTGAGAACGTCTGTGTGCTGTCAGTGGTGCTCATGGAAATGATTGCATGAAAACGATTCTATGCACGAATGCTTGATCAGCAAAAATGGTGATTTAATTACTTTTTTATAGTAATGAAGAAATAGTTATATGCACGAGTTTAAGACGGAAGGATGTATTTAATTCTGTAGCCAAATTTATACGATTCCTACGTGCTCCCGTAAGGTGTTTGAAGCTTCTATTTTAAATTTCCCATTGAAAGCCTCAAGTAGAATCCTGTACTTACCGTGTGATGTGGTTGCAGGCCTACAGTGCGGGATTTGCTGAACAACTATTTCTTCCAAGAGGATCTGGGGGTCGTCGAGGTCGTCAATAAGGACGAAGCCGTCGCTTCCAACGATGACAAAATTACACTCAGGTGAGCACGCATCAACATCAAAAATTGGAAGAGTTTTTTTTTCGAAGAATCAGGAAAGGTTTTCTGCTCTTCCAAGTCTTTTAGCGTTAGACGACTGATTGCAACTCTTAATTTGCTCTTTCGCCATAACAACTGCATGCAAGTTCGGGGAGAGGATACTTAAGTATGGCAGTTATATGTATGTACTACTCATGTGGCACTGTTCTCTGAACCATGTGAGACTCATAGAAATGTACCATTATATTTGTTGATTGGTGCGTAGAGCTTCCAGATTCACCACTAACTAATCACAGAATTAATGTGAGAATTTTACCAATGTTATGTAGCAGTATTTCTACTGATACAGTTTGCTGTTATGCTGAATATATAGCGGTCAAGTGTATTTCATTTTGTCCTTTGTCCTTTCACTGTGTCCTTCTGCCCATAATTCTTGGTGCCTAACACATTCCTTGAAATTGCTATCCTCTTAAAAAAAATTCGCTCTTCATTATGGAACCTGAGTAACATATATTTTAATTGATACATTCCTCATATGTGTGTTACACTAAAACTAGGGCAAAATGATTCCTTTGCATCATACTCGGTGCGAAGCATTTTCCTGATTTGAAATAGCAGCCCGAGCTTTTTAATGCCTTGTGTCTAGTGGTTTGTTAGGTTTGTACGCTCGGATTCCTTATTAACTTGTGTTGTTTTGGGCAGGCTGAGGGTCACTGACGCTAAGAAGCGCAAGGACAAGCACAAAGAAAATGAAGCCATCGAGTTCGAATTCAACTTAAGTTCTGATACTCCTGAAAGCATCGCCACGGCCATGGTGAGATTTTACTTACCGAGCTCGCTAAACGGCTCCTCATCCTTCAGTTCAGTTTAATCGATGGATACCAGAATTCATGTTGGCGTAAGACGCGTTCTTTGGAATACTCGCGTTCTCCAAGACATTTTGCGAAAGTGGGTTTTACGTCATAGTTCAGTGACGATGCAATGGTTTTTGAGTGATGATGCAATGGCTGTTTAACGTATGCGTGCGTAATGTTCGGTGAAAAGTGAACGCTATAATTTTTGTGAATCCTAAAAAGTACTTGGAGGGATGCCAGTTGTCAAAGCTTGGTAGAATTCTTTTAACTGGTAGTTAAGTTGTAGGAATTTTTTCTCCAGAGATTGCAGGTCAATCACCAAGATATGGGTGTACAGTAGGAGAAAATTGAGTACAAATGCATGTGTAAGGGTCCAGTGACGGAAATCATGGGAGGCATGAATATTCGTATATTGCTGTAACGAGGTACGGTGGATGAGCTTGGTTCTTTTGAGCGCGTTGAGATCCACATGACGGGAGGCAAAAGTAGGGTGAGATGTCACGCAGTTTGGGTTATGTAGAGTTCAGCAGGAAACGTTGAAGTTAATAAATGAGTAATAATTTATTCTTGGGTGTTTTGATTCGACCGTCGTTTACATGGTGCTCTAACTTACTATAAGTTTTGAATGACATGTGCAAATGGACTGCTTAAGAATTAAGCATTAAATGATTTAAGATAGGTAAGGTGTGTGAGAAATGAAACTTGGAGAAGGCCTGGTGTGGTATGAGAGGGTTGGCTGCCTAATGATGAGGCTCTTCACGAAACACACAGCATAAAAAAAAGGTAATCTAGTACAAAAGGATATAAGTAGTGCGATGAACCTTGAAGGTATTAAATGAGGGGAACGCTGCGTGATAGAATAATATGCGTTTAAAACCGTAGATTTTTGTTTCGTTCAGAAACGCTGCTCTCCTCGTTTGGAGAGTGCAAAGTAGCTCGAGTTGCCCAGTTTTTGCTTTATTGCTCATCATATTTGTTTCCATGGAGAGCCTTAATTAAATGTCTATAGGTCAGCGTAACTAGGGTGGGTGCGTTCGACCTGATTCGTATTAGGCGAACCAAACTTGATGCAAAGTATCGTATGTTCAAGTTCTATGCTAATATAATTTCGTTTATTCAATATTCTGTTACCATCATACGGATTCGAGACGGTTTTACAGTAGGTGCTTTACTGAAATATTAGTATTTGGAGAGTCCCGATAAAAATACCGCCGCGACTTCGTCCTTTTGTCACTGCTATTCCTCTAACCAAGTTTAGGGGATGAGAGTGCGTCCATTGTTAAGAGGGTCCCTCATTTGTCGTGGTGTGCCTCGCTGCAGGTCAAGTCGAACATGATAGCGGCGGCGGAGGAGACGGCTGTGAGCAGGCTGGTGCATGCCGCTGTGCACAACATGAAGCGCGAGCGTGAGAACCGCCGGCAGAACGAGTTAATGAGCGAAAAACTGGAGGACTTCATGCAGACCCAGCTCCACCCTTACCTCATGGAGCAGACGCTGGAGCAGTTCAATAAGTTCCAACATGAGAAGGACTTGCGGGAGGAGGAGAAGCAGGAAATGCTCCGGCAAAAGCAGCAGCAAGAGATGATCAGGCAGCAGATAGACCAGGCCGTAGATAACCAGCACCCCATACAGCCCATTCCAACTTTGCCTGACGTCATGCAACAGCCGTCACAGCAGCAAAGGCAACAACACCCGCTACAGCAGCAAATGCAACAACAGCATCAACTCCAACACCACCAACCCCAACAGCAACCCAAACCACAACAGCAACCCCAACATCAACAACAACAACCCCAACATCAACAACAACAACAAC
>VOMN01127999.1:0-26389 GCA_014899125.1 Orchestia grillus
TTTCAAGTAAGGTTTGTAAGCAATTTTGGTTGATAGTTCGCACCAGCTTAAAGCTTTAATTCACATTTAACATGAACTGGTTTGAGAGGCACTACATTTTAAGTCTTTTCTTTTGTGTCGTGTAAGATCCTGTCTTTCCCTCACATTTTGAGAGAACGAGGGCACCCCTTCACGAATGCGACCACTCTTCACCGCGGCTAGACTCAAACTCAAGAAGAAAAGAAAAAGAATAACCAGCGAAGAAGACACGAAAATGAAGCAAAGTAGGCACGAGAGATCCTGAAGGCACAGCTAGAATTCAGGTGACCTAATAGTGTCCCCCTCGGGACGTCACTCCCACAGCATTGGATAGACAAACCTAACTTACCTACCCCTATTGCCTATGGTCTATCCTATGCCCCCTGAGGGGAGATCATCATTTCATTACATCACTCATAACCGAGCCAAAGGCGTAAGCTCAGCATTCATATACATTTCAGAGATGCTCATCACAGAATCGATATAAGAAGAGATATATACAGAAATGGAGATCTCAACCGAAATATCACTTAAATAATCGAAACGCTTTTGAGACAAAACAATCAGTATGTGACCACTCTTCAACATGCTAAAGAGATGATAAATAATGCTTCTAATGCAAACACTGTAAGAGAGCTAAACAGAAAATCATCTAATGCACATAAGAGCAACGCTTCAACGATCATGTGGCCAATGAAGTTGGCATAATTATTCGAAACAACAATGAACTCCCCACAAGAGCAGGTCACGTCGTGTCGCAGGTAAGGGAAGATCAATTGCAAAGAATATCAGAGTATCACCGTTCCTACGACCCGTTGCATTACGTTTTGTTTTCCCATAACGGAAAGTAGGGCTGGCATCCACAAATGGTGATGACTAACAAGAAGCTCACAGAGATGGGTTTCTATGTATTCCGCAGTATGGTACGACAGACAGAATTGTATCAATTGTTGAGAGGCGGAAGATTATTTCAACTATTTCTTGTCGACTTGGCTGCTAAAATTAAAGCTGACATGTAGAACTACATAAGATTAAATGAAGCTTCACTTAAGTCTACAACCTCCCGAGAGTTCGTCGATGCTCCGAACGAAAATGACGATCTTGATAACATCAGTAGAAGGAATTCCTATTTAATGACATCAACGGTCTTGGTAACGCCAGCATGCATCTTCGTTGAAGGGCCAAGATGTATAATAGAGCGATGCAAATATGCTATGATGTAAGTGATAAAATATGTAAATGCAACATACTTCATTACCGTGACATGGAGTCTAAACCGGCCCAAGAGAAAAGAAAATCTCAAAAACCTATCGCCTCACGATAGGGCTGTTTTGATAGCTCAAGTTTTATATTGGAAGAGAAGTCTCTTCATTAAGCACTTGACAGGATCCCAAGGACTTCTTAAAAACTACATCGCTTTCTTGCTAAGTGCTCAATATCAAAAGATATCAAATACTAAGTAGAATAGAGGATCCAGAGGGTCACAAATCAGTTTTAAAACATGCGATCTACGAGCACCCAGCTGAGCTCCCGCTTCTCCATGCTGGAGGAATGGCAGCTGCTCAAAAAAGATACCAAAGACACACAGTGAGCACATCAGATGTGGAGATGATCACTACCTTAACTATAAGCGACGATCGCCCAATACGGGTGGACATCGAGGCTAGAGGGCAGATAAAGAATAATATCGGAATGGGCTGTTCCCCATAATCGTCAACTACTGAAGCTTTCCTACTGCCACAAAAATGCAGAAATTCACTCACTAATAAAATTAATTAATATACCCCTAAATATACCATGAAAAGCAGTGATCAGGCCGTTTTCGATGTCAACCTGGAAGACGAAGTTAAAACGATACCTTACAGAAAGGTACATTGGCATTACAGCATTCCATCAACAGTCGGATTTCCCAATCGTGTCCGAGAACCAGCATTGGTGAGTCTTCCAGACGACCGCTTACTTCACATTCAAGAGAAAAGTGTTGATCATCAAAAAACAACGCAGCCCAAACAACTCTGAGTTCTTTCATATTTTCCGACAAGACGATTAGCTACTAAGACGCTCGATTACGTCAATATTCCAAGATATTAAAGTATCCTGTGTGGCAAAATATAAAGTGGCATAGAAGAAAAGCTCTCAAAAGAATGGATTAGTTCTCTGAGGTATATGAAGCTAACGTTTTTGGTCGTATCTACAGCGTTTCTTCTAACTGTGCTGGCTAAAATCCACGCCACTTTAGCTTCATGTGCAAGGCCTCGAATCCAATGAAGCTCTGTGAAACTGTAGAGGGGGAAATTTTACCTTCGTTTATGGCAGTATGCCGAGAAAGAGGACTGTTGCTTGGTGACGATCGCTGGTTTCAAACTGTGGAGGATGCGGAGAGAGCCAGGCATTCACGAGCAATGAGAGATTTGTTTGCAGTCATCATCTTGAATTCAGAAATCGACAATCCCAGCGAGTTATGGGAGAGATACAGAACTCATATCACATGACTATCTTCACTCAGAAAAAAAGCTACAAAAAGATCAAACTTCGGCAAGTAATACTCACCATCTGAGTCAAACATTGAATAATGAGCGGCGAAAGCTCGACTGGGTCTGCGAAACACTGTGGAAGAAACTTCAAGATACACTTAATGAGGCAAATGAAATCATTTCCACCAACACAGATATGATTGAGCAAAACTACAATGAAAAAGAGCAAGTAAAATTTGTCAACCAACGCGAAGGCATGTTGAACGAAGACCAAAGAGCTGTCTGAGGCTGTTTGCAGACATCTCGATAGACACCTCAGCCCTGCTCCTCATCGAAGTTCCTGAATGAACTGGACAGACATTTCTATCAACGTGATTCTTTCAAAGATTAAAAGCACAGGAAACATAGCACTAGCTGGAGCAACATTTAAGATTGCTCTAACGTTAAAAAGGATTCTATAAGTTTGTCAAAAATTCACCAGCCGCAAAATAGTTCAAAAACACGAAAGTTATCGTTTGCGATGAATGCCCCATACTAAGAAGAGAAGCTTTTGAGACGGTTGACAGATCCCTTCAGGATTAAAGTAACAGAAATGAACCATTCGGAGGCATTCTGGCTGTGGACTGCGGTGACTTCAGACAACTTCTTCCACTGGTTAAGAGAGGAAATGTGTTGACATTTACAATAAAAGTATTAAAGAATCATATTTGTAGCAACAATTCATGAGCTATAAGTTGAATACCAACGTGCGCGTTCGAGAGAACGGCGATCCATGTTCAAGATTTCTTCTCAGTGTTGGTCACAATGAATTAGAGAAAAATGCAAACAGCGACGATATTGAATTACTGGTAGACATTGTCTTCCCAGGAAATAATGTCTAAGAATGTAGTGAACTAATTTATCTATCATTTAACGATTCCGAGATGATGTTTCCAAAGAACGGTATCCTAGCCTCCCTCATTGAATCAGTGAAATGATCAATATATACATAAAGAACTTTCCTGGCAGAGCCAACAAATATTCATCATTTAATCTTCCGCGTTAGGGTACAGATGCCACACGCTTCCCTACATAATTTCACTCGCTTGAATTTCAGGTTCTATTCTTAGTTTAAAGCTCCCTACCCACATCAAGTGTGATAGAAAGAGAGCGAAAAGAAGAAAGAACTATCTAGTATAAACTTTAGAATTTATACACAGGTGTGTTCCCACACCGTATTTCCTAAGCATAGAAACAGTTAGTCTAGGAACGAAGAGGAAGAAAAGACAACGAAGAGATAGCGAAGGTGTGAAAATTGAAAGAAGCCAAGTGGGCACGAAAGATAGAAGTCCTGGAGGCCCATCTGTAGCCGAGATAATCCAACAGTGCTCCCCTGGGGTCGCCAGTCCCCATAGCATAGGATAGACAAGCTTGACTAATCTAACCCTATTTTGCCTATCCTATGCCCCTTGAGGAGATTCACTTGAATGATCGGGTTTACCAGTTCATAAGCAGGAACTGAAGAAAGGATTTCAATCCTATGTATGAGAAATTTGGGCCCTACACGATTATGTAGAGATTCCCGACTTGTTGTTGACGACCTCTAAGATAACTTGACTGTCAAAATTTTTGTACCTGAATTTTGAGGAGAGGTAGTACTCATCCCTAGGATTAAGATCATCTTGTCAGAAGGACAAGATGATATACCCAAGTATATAATCCTTTCAAAAAGTTCTGCTTACAGTAGTCTACTTTTGCAGTGACAACTCTCATATCACAGGGGCGGACTTCGGACGTTTTGATTTATTCGGAGAAACGTATGGCCCAACTCTGCCGGTTCTGCATATGTTGCGCTGTACAGAGCCAAACTTAATAGAATGTTGAAGGCTTTATAAACCAAGAAAATCGTACAAAACAAATATTGTAACTAAAATGTTTACAGTTAATACTACTAATCTTATTCTCGTAAATAAACATCATAATCAATGAATGCACGATAAAAACACGTGTTTTAGATATCCAAAGGGACACGAGTCGTCTAGTATAATGCTAAGCTTTGATCATCTTGCTTGCTCGTTTGCGACCGTGCGCACTCTTTAGCAATGACATAGGGCGGAAATTCAGAACTCATCCCTTAGAAATGAAGTAAGAGTTTTCCGTCTTATCATGGCTGCGGTTCATTGTATTATTTTCGGTTCATTGCAAGTGAATGAATTATTTTCTTCGACTTGAATATTTGTTAGGAAATGGAGACGAATCATTTTAGAGAATAACAGGATTTCAAAAGAGTGATCCAACGGGTCACGAGTGGTCTAGTTAGAAATAAATTTACGTCGGGATGGAACGTCAGGCAATGTCGTTCAGTTTAATCGTTCTCATTACTACAGATTTATAAAAATAAGAAATTCTAATTTTCCGGTGTTGCTCGCACAATACTGAAACATGCGAACGATGGAGAAAGGAAGACAAATTGCGCAATGTTATTATTCAGCATATATTATACAGGGAAGTACTAACAGCGAATAAATCCTCCAACAAGACTATAGGCCCGGGAATGGGACACACAACATACAGCACATGTCTACAAGAAGGTAACATAAACAGCAATAACATGGTAGGAAGTTAACAATTAGTGACCTCCATTACTCTATCTGAATGTAACACGAACGGACGTCACTACCTAAAATCTGCAATGCGTATATCCTATGACAGTTTAATTCACTTGGAACCAATTTTCATATTATAACAAGGTTGGTTCAGTGAAAGGAACATCGAGACGAACTAGACAGCGTGCATGAACTACTCTATGGAGCCTCCCTCGAATCCATGTTTCGTACACTCAAATACTTGACTAAAGCGGTCAATAGTGAAGTAGAGAACAACCAACCACCAGAAAATGACTCGAGAAGAGTCCTTCGATTATTTCTTTTGTCAAATAACAAGTTTAGAGATAAACGTAAAATGTCTAATGTCTACGATTGCAGCCTTTCAATTACTCCTCACGTAAAATTCTAATCAAAAATAAAAATCAGGGTAACATTTGAGAATTTCTCGTTGATAAACACTGGGCCATATCGATTAGAGAATAGTGTAGTGGCCACCTATGTCCTGAGGAATTTGAGAACTAGCATAAAATCTTGGGCCCAACCTGTGTTTGAATGCTAGAGGCCTCCAAAATCTCGCACAGAAAGTGAAAAGTGTGTACAACATTGGTGTGCGATTTTCGAGTTACAACGTTTTTGATCAGCAATATTTCATTTTACATAGGCCCACTCGAATTGAAGCGATCGTAGTGGACAAATTTATTTCAAAGGATTTCTGTGCGAGGCCGTGATCTAAATAGGTCCACATATCTTCGAAGTCCATTCCATTAAGGTTTCTCAGTGTAATAAAAAAATAGAAATTCATAACAACTTCAAGCTAATTCAGTGAGACGACCTTCAATACATGGGAATTTTTTAATATAATACTAGAGATGAAGGAACAATACGTCTACAAAATGACCACTCGGTAAAACTGCTTCCGATGTGCCAATACCTCCCACAGCAACACGATGCCCGGACACGTTCAAGTGAAGCACCTGAACTAACGTTTCCCTGAACTCGAGCTCCATTCCAGTGAAGCTAGGTTCACTGGGGGGAGAATCAGCATGTTTATTTTCAAAATTGCTCATCACTGAGAAACGTTTCTTAATTCAAAACATAAGTACGCAGTTGATACAGAATACGCTAAGCCCACTCACGTCTTACCTACTGTTTAATAGCTAAAAACACTCGTATATACTATGTGCCAGTTAATAAGAGATAAAGCACGAATACCTCAACGAAACTATTTGATCTCCTCCTATCATCCGAAATACTTATAACTATCAAGTAACTCATGGAATGCACCGAATATGATACAGTAGGCATCAATACAAACTAATAATGTACAAAAATAAAGGAGGTAAAACTCATTAACATAACGAACAAACGACAAAAACTTGGATCCATCCTCAATGGGAGCAACAGCTGAAGAAAAATGGCTAAAAACAAGCGTTGCCACTTCACGCACTGGGGGGAGGAAGGGGGGAAGTGTGGAAACGAGCCCCATTTGCGCGATTTCGATGTTGACGTTTCCGTCTCCAGAATATTGTTCAAAATGTGCCACGAATAATAAGTTTCTCATTGAGATAGAGCCCTAATATTTCGGTGGCCTATCGAATCTCGGAGGAAAAAGCCGGGGAATGCAGTAGGGCTGAGGTACATTCCATGGAGCAAAATACATTAAAGCCAAGTTAATTTTCAAAAGCCCCAACAAATAAAGGCTAGAATTCACCATAAAATAGCTCGACTAATGCTTTAAAACCCTTCCACAAATTTAAAAATGCATCAACGTCTAAAAAACAAACGTAAAAAGGTACGTGATCAAGGAAGACACCATACATAAGAAACTTAACGCCGCACCAAAACTCATCTCAGGTTAGGAAGCGACAGGATTTGACCATACTTCATGAGCTTCACATAACGCAGCACGGGCGGTTCTCTTGAACAATTAACTGACTAGGTCTTCACAAAAAAGCATTCAATAACAAGGATAAGCACGAAGGAGAATCATCAACAACAAAAGCTCCGAAAAGAAATATGACAAATAAAATAAGCGTCACAAGCAAGACAGGGCAATTCAAAAGACCGGAGAAGACCTCGAGCCGGAGCAGTTACTGATGATTTGACATTTCTCTGCATTATTACTCGGCATGAAAAGGAAAATTATTCATGGCTTTCAGTGTTACCTAACCAGGAGAATCGAATTTTACCCTAAATCGTAATGACCAGCTACGATCGAGTCAGTCAGTGTACAATGAACACTAACCCCGGGACGATGCCACACAACCCCGGGACGATGCCACACAACCCCTGGAGTTGATTTAAGAATTTTATCACAGCATGGAGAATGATCCAATGGAGATGCTTACGTGCGTGGATGTTAGTCTTGGGTTGAAAAAAGAACGTTTTACTTCATACTTAAATTTCAAACTTGCAAAATAGACAAACAAAATAGGAATCAAGAGCCGAAACCCAATACAGCAGATGGATTCCTGTGCCAAAATTTGAAATGGAAAGAGAACGAACATATATACCGTTAAAACTATTTTGACACGACCTGACATCAAGATCGTCGCTAAATTAAGTACAAGACGCTGACGCAATTTTTCATTCATTCTTACGGAATTGAAGTTCAGCATAGAGCTTTACTAAATTTCTGCCGAAGACTAGATTAAGTTGAGGAAGTTTACAAAAAAATGCGACTTGCAACACCCATGAGAGAACATGACTGAAGTTCATGGCATGCGAAATAAATCTATTTTCAATATCTGTGAAAACCAGACTAAGTTCCAGCGTTGGAAGATGCCACATCGAACTTCGACGTCTATGAAGACGAGATTAAATTGCAATATCGACAGACAACAGAGTTTCAACACAGGGACGACACCACAAAAATTCGATAACTTCAAGAGGCGACAAATTCAACGACGACCTTTCATGGCAATATTAGTATATTTTATGTTTACTAAAAAACGTAAATGCCAAACTTGCTCTCCAATATTCCAGTCGACAAAACTTCGGGTCTGTCAGTGTATATTTATTCACTTTCACAGGACTCAGAGTAAGAACAATACTTTTCACGAAAAATGCACTAGATCTCTAACCACGAAGAACCGGATGCTTTCCGAAGACGGACGTTGCGGTGCCACTTCACAGGAGGTTGAGGTTCAGATCCCTCTCTGGGAAAGTCCTGAGCTTGATGGATCCATCTCCTCCGCAGGAGAAGAGGCGGTTGTGGTTGTCGAGGAGGAGCTGGGTCACGCCCTGACTTAGGTTCTTGAAGAGGGACGTGCGGGAGTGCTCCCCCGGCAGGTTGTAAATCAGGTTGTGTACAGACAGACCCCAAACCTGTAACGTTGGTTTTGTAGCATTATTTGAACCACCAAACATGCAGCGTTGGTTTTGTAGCATTATTTGAACCACCAAACATGCAACTTTCGTTTCGCAACACGTTCATTTGATGCGAGTGCAGGGGGTTGACAAAGTTATTCAAGACCATTATCATAGTTTTCAGGTTTCTTAGTCACATCAAGTGCGATCTAAAGGGAGCGAAAAAAAAACCTTTAGCTTAGCCTGTAGGGAAGGTGGAATCTACGCACAAGGTGTGTTACCACAAAGGATCCCCTTTGCAAGTGCTAATAAAATGGACCCTAATATACCGATTTTACCCCAATGAGATTAAGTACGATAAAATTGGTTCATTGGGGTCCCTTTCATTAGCACTTAAAAGTGAGGTATACATTTTTTTCAGACCCTCTGTATACATAAGTCTACAGCTAGTTTTTGAGCAAAGTTAAATGCAACCTTACTGAACAAATTATTCGGTGGTCATGAGGCCAACTTCACAATTAGAAGTTGAGAGCTCACCTTGATATCACCATCAGCAGCTCCGGACACGAAGAACTCCTCGCTGGGGTCCAGAGCGAGACACTTGATGGCGCTCTCGTGTGCCTGTTGAAGCGACACGACAATTATGTCCCAAGCCAGAATAGGTAAAATGTGGCAATAGGAACGAAGCAAGTGGCCCATTTTCGGGTCTTAGGGAACCATTTTTGGGTCTTAGGGGCCCATTCTCGGGTCTTAGGGACCCATTCTTGGGTCTTAGAGACCCATTCTTGGGTTTTAATGGCCCATTCTTGGGTCTTAGAGACCCATTCTTGGGTTTTAATGGCCCATTCTTGAGTTTTAATGGCTTATTTTTGGATCTTAGGGGCCCATTTTCGGGTCTCATGGGCTCATTTCTGGGTTTTAGTGGCCCGTTATTTTGATTCAGTGGTTCATTCATGGATTCTCGTGGATTATTCTCGGCTTTCAACCCAAGGCCCACGTCGAAAGCTAGAAGTTGCACTGCCGGATTTCCCGGCGGACTTCTTCACGACAACGTGGCAGTCGCCACATCATACTACTGCTAAATTAAAATTTACACCATTCTTCAAGAAGGTGCATTCAACGAATATCCCCAAATATGGCAAACTTAAAATCATATTTCAAAGCCGAATTATGATGATTTATATTGACCTTAGAGAGAAGACCGTGACAGCAGTTGCACTCCGACATCCATTAATAACATCCAACATGAAAATGAGTACCACGTTACAACGATACGTTTACTGTTGAATTTCAGCAAAAGTATGCAACAATGACATCGCGGAACTAGCCCGTTAGGTCAACCAACTGGTCCACTGCCACACCAACTGGTCCACGGCCACACCAACTGGTCCACGGCCACACCAACTGGTCCACTGCCACACCAACAGATCCACTGCCACACCAATTGATCCACTGCCACATCAACTGATCCACTGTCACACCAACTGATCCACTGCCACACCAACTGATCCACTGCCAGACCAACCATACCTACCATACTTGAGTTGATTAGTCACAGACTAAATTTTAATTGCCACAAAGCAAATTTCATATGCCATTGCATAGAAAAGCATTTTTTCTGAAAGCGCTGTTAATTTTGTCTAACGTGACGAGATAAGCACCTCGCAAAGTAAGAAGCGGAACTTATTTCTCAAATTCTGTAATCGATCCCTTTATCATTAAACTGATCCGCTCAACATTCAACCTAATACGTGGTAACAAAGCCATCAGAGAAGTACAGAAGAGCAGCATCACCTGGAAGCGATGCCTGAGCGTGCGCTGGCGCACGTCGAAGATACACACGGTGCCCTTCTTGCCCGCCGTCAGGATGACCTGGTGCTGGGGGGCGTACAGCATCGCTGCCGTCCCGCTCTCGTGGCACAGCCATGCTGGGAACATTCATTTCACTAAGTTGCTTCTACACGTGGATGCCATTGGGTGTACAAAAATGAACTCACTGTTTGCAGCTCAATAAGTTCGAAACGAAAAATCCGCGCATGGACGCTTATCTTTCGTCCCGTATGCTCACACACACCATATCACACTCCACATATTACTAGCACACAGCACCCACACCACCCACACCCCACACCCCACACACCCACCGACGATGTTGGCCTTGCGGGCGGGCAGGAGGGTGTCCCAGAGCGCCACGTTGCGGTGGTCGGAGGACTGGCCGCAGGTCGCCAGCACGCTCGAGGAGCCCACGAAGGCGAAGTCGCTGCCGTGCTTGTTGTGGCACTGGTGGGTCTGGTGGAGGCAGGGGTGTGTTATTACTGCACGTCGCTCTGCGTGGTGTGGTGACCGCGTAACTCCAGTGGAACAGAAGTCATTGCACACGTGAGATTTCATATTATATTAAACATCTAGCTATCCAACATTCGTAGAACTCAAATAATAATCATTTCATAACGCAGAGTGAAAATATAAAACAAAATTTCTCGTTTACAACTATATGGTCTTGTAAAGATACACATGAAACCTATACGACGCAGGACGGTGTTTAACCAAAACCATTTCCTATGCACAATATTTAGTTACAAAACTTGTGTTGGCAATTACGTCAAGGAGACGGTTTTAAAAGATGAAATTGTACGTTTGCAAACTTGTGTTAATATATGAGCCCAACCTTCAACGCATATTTTCTTCAGCTCTTCTAAATTCACCAAATTTCTTTGACGAATCTTCCTATTCAGTGTTCCCAGAGGTGTTCGATAAGATTGAGGTCTAGGAATTGGCTTCGCCACGGGAAAACATTGATTTTGTTCTTCAAAAACCATTTGGATGTTAATTAACCTATTGAAGGGTATTGACGCCATATGATGTCCGCGTAGTTGTTGCATTCACACGGTCGCTTTCGATTACATACACCGTGTGAATGCAACACTGGCCACCTGGGCAGTGACCGTTAACAGGTTTAAGCTTAGACGAGTTGCAATGTGGTTTTCGCGTAGCATACGACTCTAAAGGGGTGGGAAACCTTCGACCCTATCGCTGTGAAGTTCCCACTGATGTTGCTTCCCTAACTTCTATCTTCGAGGCTCCCAGATCAGTTTTTGACCCTTTACAAGTCATCATGGAAACATTTTTTATCTTTCACATCAAAAGTCACGAGACAAAATATTAATATTTCGTGAAACACCGGACCTTCGTATATTAACTGTTGCTCAGATTCCTTAAACTCACAAAAAATGAACCAACGGTAAAGTATGGCACATTAAACAGCGTTGAAATCTTTCTCTACGATATTTTTGGAGAATGGAGCTGAACAATTTGCTTCTGTAGATATTCTTAGACTTCTTTGACTTTCGGAATGATGTCCTTTGGGAGAGAGTTTGCAATGACGGTTCATCAGTAACCGTCTAATTCCAAGCCGAACAAATTTATTTTTCATCTCAAAAAATCTAGAATGTTCTACAAATAGTTCAGATAAAATGTAACCGAAAAATACCATCATTTCGTGAAAGTTGTTTCACAGCAATGGTTGATCACTTGTATTACGGACCATACATGATTTTAGCGTACAAGTCGTTTACTTGTTTAAATACCATACTTTATTTCCCAATTTCTCTTTTCTAGCTAGAATTTGTACTTCGTTAAACTTTTAAGTATGTTGGCTTGCTGGAACTTGAATAAAAATTGGACTTTAAAGATGAAAAACTGCTTGTGTCTTTCCAATGGAGTTGTGAGAGACGACCCCCCACAGACGGCATCCGGAACAGGCGGTACTCACATAGAAAGGCTTGGTGACCTGAGATCCAAGGCCGAGATGATAAAGCGAGAGGTTACCATCCGCATCCATCACTCCGAACTTGTTGCCCTATTGAAATAATAACATTGGTACATTTCAATTGTTGTACAGGTACAACCCTTATGGTTAGTGATGTTTTGTACATACCGCTACTCAACCTCGATTGTAGACAGTGACAATTATACTTACTAACAGGAATAAATAAAAACAAATGTCGTCGAGATGCTCAAAAAATTTCCACAACTTATTGGCCAACATTAGAATGGATTATTAGTTGGCTTGAAGCTCCCTATCCACATAACATATCATCAAAGAGAGCAAAGAGAAGCGACCGTTTAGTACTGACGGCAGAAAACATGGGATCTATGCACAGGCGCGTTCCGGCACAAGTTTACACACGCCTGAAAGAGCAAGTTAAGAAGAACGGGGAAGACAAAATTAAGTATGATCAGAAAAAAGAAAATAGAGAGAAGCAAAATGGGCACGAAAGATAAAAGTTCCGAAGGCCTAACTAGTGTTGAGGTAACGTAACACGGCTCATCTAGGCACGCCAGGCCCCATTGTATAGGATAGACAAGCCTAACTAACTTAACCCAATTGCCTACGGCTTACACTACGGCCCCTGAGAGGTATTGACAATCTGTAGACATTCTTCGAGTAAAACATGAAGGCTTTCTAAGACAACACCGCATGCATTCATCAAGCAATAACACTGAAGCCACGACCCCTGGAAGCTCGACACAACAAATATAAAACTTACACACGAGCGACGGCTAGAGAATACCGTCCTCGTAAGGCGGTTGACATCGAATATGATTTCTCATCAGTTATTTCTTATTAGATCTAAAATAGTGAAATTTAGCATAGATGCGAGATTATATTACATCTTGTCCTTACATGGGTGAGATGCGATGCAACAACGAAGATGAAATAGTATTAGAAATACCATCGTCGTTTTAGTGACGACAGCGTATCACTATCTGGCCACTGGGCTGACCTAGCCCCAGTAAGGGCGAAAGCGTTAGCACATCCAGCAGGATTTGGGAGCACACATCAGCATAATAAGGAGCACACATCAACACAACTGGGGAGCACACACACCAGCACAACTAGGAACTAGCGACCTGCTGATTGAAGTGGAGCCTGGTGACCTTAGCGAAGGTGCCCCCAGGTCGGGGCCGCGCCACCACGCCCGCGTGCTGCCACTCCCGCACCGCCACCGACCCGTCCTGGCAGCCCACCAGGTCTGCTCACAGGTCCTAGTTGTTACGCCTAGTGACGGTTGTTACACGGCCCCCAAGTTGTTACGTCTAGTGACGGTTGTTACACGGCCCCCTAGTTGTTACGCCTACTGACGGTTGTTACACGGCCACCTAGTTGTTACGCCTAGTGACGGTTGCTACACGGCCACCTAGTTGTTACGCCTAGTGACGGTTGTTACACGGCCACCTAGTTGTTACGCCTAGTAAGACGGTTGTTACACGGCCACCTAGTTGTTACACCAAATGACGGTTGTTACACGGCCACGTAGTTGTTACGCCTAGTAAGACGGTTATTACACGGCCACCTAGTTGTTACGCCAAGTGACGGTTGTTACACGGCCACCTAGTTGTTACGCCTAGTAAGACGGTTGTTGCACGGCCACCTAGTTGTTACGCCAAGTGACGGTTGTTACACGGCCATTTAGTTATCGCGCCTGGTGAAGGCTGTTACACGGCCACCTAGTTGTCATGTCTAGTAGCGAACGATTGTTACATGCTAAGTGCTGGTAGTTATACTTGATGCAGTAACTGTAAAAATTCACAGCCTACAGTTGACGTAGTGGAAAATGACATCTACTCAGCTCGCTGAAACGGAACGATCATTTCCAGTCGGTAAGGTGAGAGCGTCCAGTTGGAAATAGCATGTTTGCAGAGTTTATCGGTCGACTTGGGGCCATGATCTCAACAAATAAATAAAAAAATTCAAGATGCACGATACTTCCTGGGGGTCGAAAATATGCCACAGATAGGAGTCAGTAGCATGAATCAGTCGTTTACTGCTTATCTCTTTTTTCTCGAGTTATCACTAATTTATTAATTATCGGGTATTTTCTAGACACACAAGAAGATTTTTTTTCTGACAATCGCCGTTTTTTCAGTAGTAACTGCACAACACAAAATTATGACACGCCGCACAATACAGGTGTAACTCACAATTTTTCCGACACAAAATGGCAAAATTCCAAGATCCTGGCAACTGCGCGCGCCACGAGATCAATAAAGCGAGATGAACACGGAATACAAATTTTCAAGTTTACATGAAAATTGTGTTTATTCTTCGAATATGCTAATTTAGATTAGAACGAAAATTAATAGGATAACCAAATTTGTGAAAACAAAATCCTTTAGATTTAAATTCCCAACGGAGATGCTGGAGGCCCTCCAAGCCGAACACGCCGGTGTATTCAGCTTGCAAGCCTCAAATGCATTTATAGTTTTCGATAAAAGAAACGAGAAGCTACGAAGAAATACAACTCGCATGATTCGTGATACTCGAGTCACAACTGTACGTTAGCTGGTCAGAAAATCCCTCGTAATTCCTTGCCTCGCTCTAATTTTCCCAGGCACCAAACAGTGAAATAAGGCATTATAGGTCCAGGCCACCAACTCCACTATCCGCTTAGTGCTTGTGCACTGTCTGTTAACAGGGAATTTTAGAGGGACTACCCGCGCGTACGCAGGCATTAAGGATTAGATGAGCGCTATCAAGTTGTAGTTGTAGTGAAAGCAGCGCTTCAGAAACTCAGTCTACCTCGCACCGAAAGAGTAGGGACAATTTAGTATGGACTTGAGAGAACGGGGATTCTATGCACAGGGTGCGTTCCCACACAAGATCCCCTGCGCATAGAAACAGCAAGTTAAGAAGGAAGAGCAAAAAAGACAAATAAGAAATAGCGAAGAAGGAATGAAAACGGAAGGAAGCAAAGTGGGCACCAAAGACAGAAGTCCCGAAGGCCTATCTAAAGCTGAGGTACTCTAGCAGTACTCCCCTGAGGGGAGCGCTACCAAGAATCTATGGACTTCCCTAAACCTTTAGTGCTGGAGCCAATTTTTTAATACAGGAAATTGGACGAGATCTTATTACAACTGATGCCCCGGCTCTCATCAAGTGATTGAACCCCTTCTCTGTCTATGAGGAGTTTACTTGTTTTTCCCCAATCCGAAGTTTCAACTTTTTAGGAGTACACTCATCAAATGTTCGATTTAAAAAAACATGATACGAGTTTACTCGCCCCGCTCTTTCCAAGGCTTCTTTCAGTAGAAACATCTCGAGAACATTAAGTTGTCTCAGAATTGAGAGTTTTCAGTCGAAAACCTGCAGAGGAAGTGGTTAGAGAAACAACATACGTCATTAAAATGAGGGACCGACAAACAAGGCAACTCACAGACAGGCAAGACGGGATGAGCGGTCATACGGCGGGCGCCCTCTGTTTTGTGACTCCGAATCTGAAAGAAATTAGAAGCACGATATGAAGAAACAAGCCCGCGTCCTTAGTCCAAGAGCCCTTCAAGGACTTCCGTGTTTTGAAGCTGAGGAAAACTACCTCGACCGTAAACGCAAGATACTCGGTGAATTCTTAAGCAAAACATTAAAAAACGAGACGAACAAGATTTACACTCTTTCACTAAAAATATAAAAGCAAGTAGAAAATGAAGCACACAAGTTCATAAGTCGATCCATTGTTAATGGAGATTGTACTTACGATTCACTTTTACCGCAACAGAACGGGCGAAATGGTAAACATCAATGAAAGAGAAGATTCGAAGCTGGCACGGAACTTCTACAAAATAGCTCAAAAAGACACAGCCACGGAGATAAGCACAAAGTTAATCTCTGACTGGACTCCTGGCCAACAAGTTATCAACAGAATGCATGCTGTCGGCTATCGAAGGCAAAATCAACAAGTTACGTCCAGGAATAGGAAAGGGTTTACATTTCAACTCAGTTCTGAAGAAATGTCACACGTGCTAAATTTAAGAGACAAAAAAGTATTTAAAATGGAAATAAATGCATGCTAATTTTGTAGCACATTTACCACAGTTCCTCCACAGAAAACCTTTGAGTCTACACTCTGGGTTCCCCTCGCAGTACCGCTCCCAGAAGACGATTTCATAAAATGAAACTCAAAATTTAACCTCTAGAAGCATGCTACCGAACAGCTAACCCAAGCCTTCGTATCCCGGCTGAGAGCAAACCCGAGCGACTCGCGTCTTGAGTAGGAGTAACGACATGCGATGAAGCCTCAAGCCGACATACTTCAAAAAGAATTTGCACCAGAACACAAATTGAAATAAGCACAAGACGAGCGACTTGGTCCTCATAAGCACACTTGGATCGACGGGAAATTAGATCGTATTAGTCGCTTAAAACGTTCGCTATCACTGACACACATGGGTCAAATGAGGTTGCACTGTGGTGAGCTCAAGTGGAGTTGTGCTTTGTTGAGCTCAAGTATTATTTCGATAAGTTGAATTCCTATCCCTAGCTCTTTCCACCGACCTATCCCTAGCTCTTTCAGATCAATTTCAGCACATTCAGCCCAAAATGAGCAATCATTGTTGCCTCCCGACAAAGAATGTTGGAATTTGGCAAGCAAATAATTCAGATGAGACTATAACGCAATACGTAGTTACACAGGAAGTTTAACTTAGCGCATTGCGAGCTGGAACTTCACAACAGCGGAACAAAGGCAAAAAGAACTTAGGAAAGAAGCGAATAATTTCTAAAGCTCATGGAATTTCTGCAAATGATAACGGACGGCGTCAGCACACACTGCAGAAGCAACGTAATCGGTTTGATCAGAGGCAGAACTCGCATTGTAACCGTGTCACCGAAAGTGAATCCATTCAGTAAAAATGAAGATTACCTGCCCCAACTTTACAACGAACGTAAAAGTTGCACCGGCAATTTAAGAAATATTGAAGAAAAGTTTGTCACGAGTCTTTTGTTGACATAAAATCCGCACAATACTTATAAATTATTAGGCAGAAACATAATACGACAAAATGCAAAAAAAAACACGGGAACTCCCACAACCAATCCAATACTCTGCTTGATGTTTCCAAATAAATCTGAAATAAAGCAACCGTTTTGATCAACATTTCTTAGTAAAAGCATTCACAATATTTCAGTAGGAGCAGCTGGCGTGTTCACGAAGAAAATATTGGTTGGTCCGGAACGTTCATGCCGATTTTTAGAACTTCATCTTTCAACTTATTTTAGATCATGATTGAGTCCGGAAAACAGGATTTGACTATAACTTCATTCAGAGCACAGTTCAAGCTATATTTTCGTGGAAGAAGGTTTGAGACCCTATAACCTGTATTAATTCCGATATCCTTCAAAATGAGAGATAAAAATTTATTTTCGACACTTGATGCTTTCCTATTTCCATACAGGAAAAAGTGCCTCACAAACAACAAAATGAATACGAGCAGTTTCCGATGATGACTTTATCCGAAATAACCGTGCAAGAGCGGCTCGCGAGATTCCGAGATGGAGATTATAGCTTTATCGATAAAAAGCGATCAGGCAGACCATACTATATAGATGATGACCACATTAAGTCATCAATTAAGAATAATCCGCATTGCACAGCCCGAGAATTGGCAGAAAGCCTCAACCAGCCAAAATTCGTCGTTCGTGAGCGCCTTGTAGAGCTTGTGTTCGCAACTCGCTATATTAGGGTGCCACATGACTCTGGTGTGAAAACCTTCCGGATTGCACTTCCACGTGTCATTTGCTTCATAAACTGAATGAAAACGCACCTTTTATTAGGCACAGACGAAAGAAGAATAGAAATGTCTAGTTTGCCAAATTTTCACAGAAAACGATCGTATAGCAAGTGACATTAGCCTCCCTTAGCCACCCCAAAAGCAGGTCTTCACCAAGATAAATTTTTGCTTCGTGTCTGCTGGGATTGGAAAAAAAATTCTGTACTTTGATCTTCAAGTAACCAGACACTTAATTCTGAGAAATACTGCTCACAACTGGACGAGTTAAAAAAAGCAATTCAAGAAAAACGTCCAGAATTGGTCAACAGAAAAGATGCTGTTTTTCACCAGGATAGTGCAAGAACAGCACAAGACCTCGCTGTTAGGAAAGCAGACAAAAATTGCTGCAGCCTCTCAAGGATGTGTTACTCCACCCTACACATTCACTAGATATTGCTACTTTGGATTTCAACTTATTCAGGTCTTTGCAGCATAATCTAAATGGTAGAAATTGTAATTCCTTGGATGACTTAAAAAGCTACCTTGATGAATTCTTCGCCACGAAAGCAGAGCAATTCTGGGAAGAGGGTATTATCAAGTTAACGGAGAGATGGAGACGCATTGTGCAACAAAATGGTTTATATTTGTTCGATCAAAAATGCAATGGCTTTTATCTATTGACTTTCTTCTTTCCTTTACAAATGAGCACGGACTTTCCGGACAACCTTGTAGTGAAGTCTTTTGGAAATCAGCAATGTGTTTGGCAAAAAATTCTGCCCTCGACAAGGTGTTCAATAAACACAGCAACGTGCTCAGCAAAACCAGCAACGTGTTCGGCAAGAACAACTATCGTGTTCGGCAAGAACAATCGGCACGGACCATTACCGCGGAAGCTTTTTGGCACGTAGCGCAGTCGCTTATTGCTCTTACGAAATTTATTGCACAACTGATTGGTCTTCGAATAGATTTCATTTTTTTACAATTACAGTAACACCGACCCCGGTTCGCCGTAAGGTGCACATTGGCTCTCCAATCGGTGCACATCAAAGAACAAAAAGGAACAAAAATGAACACAGCAGAACAAATTTTTTCTCATCCCGCGTCAGCGCGTGTTTTAGCATATGATGTTTTAGCATATGATGTTTTAGCGAACCACGAGTGCGAGTGCTTTAAATATAACGAGGCACATCTACTACATGCGCTAAAAGTGCACAAAAACTTCTTAAAAAAAATAAAAATAAGCAAGAAGAAATTTGTCAGTGCTAAATTTGGATGGCTTCAAAAACTTGAGCAAGGGGAATGAGAAAGACCACAAGGTTTATTATTGTACAGTTGAACCTGACACATTGGAGGAAGATATTATCCGATTACGTGAATATTCCGCTTATGACTCTTCTGCCATTTCATACCGGACATTCTGGCCAGTGGTGTATATCCATTCAAACCAGCAGAATTTGACCGTTGCATCCGATATCCATTAACATGTAGTGTCCGTAGATGAGAGGTTCAACTGTGCTTTCGTTTTTTAAGGTAACTACGCTATGTATGAAAGTAACGGTAAAAAGGAAAACTCGTGCAACACTCATACTAAAACGCACGAGGAACGGTTCGAAATAAACACGAGTTCGTATATGAAACGCAACCCTAAGAATTTACCATAAAACCCTTGACAAAGGCACGCTGTAATGGAAGGATCGAAGAGGAGATCAAAAGCGTGCAAAACTACAAGTTACCTTACTTTCAGTAACAAAAAAAAATACCACGAATCTAAATGAATATCGAAAGAGTTCATGTTCGAAAAATAGGCGCTAAGTTCAGACGAAATATTTCTGGAACATACAATGGCATATCGGTCGCCATAAAGAGCGTTTAAAGTCCTACAGTTCGACACAGAACACCAATGCTTTCAGCAAAATAACCGATTTGCGATAGACACTGGGATCCAAAGCAACAAAGCTAGAAAACAGTGACGTAATCGTAGTCCTAAAGGCGACTGCTCGCATTGCAAATTCCAAAGCGTGATTCAAACGTGCTTAAAAGCCCCTGGAAATTATAAAATATTTATAGCTACAGAAGCAAACTGGCGTGTAAACTAAGAAAAAGAGGGACATGAAACTAGCAAAGCGATGCTTAGAGATGTTGCAAGCCACCAAGACGAGGAAACGGTGATGAACGTGGGAGAAATAAGATGAAGAAAAACCTAGACTCGTGCAAATACTCGAAACAGTTCTGTTCCTACGACTCTAAAAATTGGGCCCCTGTAACACTTTCTGCGCTTACCATCCGTGAAAGATGAATTAGATAATAATTGTAAGTGCTCGAAGTTGAAACCTAACAGTAAACGTAAAGATCGTAAGCTTAGCGAAATCTTTCATGGATAAAGCAAAATAAACAAATATAGTACCTTGATATGACTTCGACCGCGGACGAGAAATTTTTACCATTTGTAATATGGATCAAAATCAAGTAGAACAAACTGAAAACAACGATTTACGAAATGATGGTCACTGTCTACACAATGAACTATTTACGCAGATACCTAGTACTTCACAGCGCTAGGTTGGCTCCCAAGATAAAAATATCGCTACTAGCATTATTAGCATCGATGTCAAAAGCAGACATAATCTACTTAATGATGCACACAGATGGCACAACACAGCCAAAAACGCGCCAGTCTTAGCTGTGAGCCATGAATAAGTCTGAGTTGGGAATTTTTGAATGAATAGCAGCAGTTCAGCAAAGGAGCGTCATGGGACACAGGAACGTTGCTAACATTCAAGGACCGGATCGATACAAAAGGGTCAATACTACCGATTAAGCAAACTATGGTAAGTGAAACTTGCAAAGAAAAATATAGCATAACGTCTGCGACCTGAACACGCTTCGTGTGATACGGTCCACCGGTAGGTCCAACTACCCCTAGAAATTAGCATCGGTACAGTAAACGTGTAAAAATAACCACTACTCGCTGAATAGGAAAAGAAGAGAATTTTTGAACGCCTTCATCTATAGGGGAAGATGCACATGCGGCACAACCGCAACAGCAGCTCACCGGTCGGAGATGGTGTCGGCTGCGCTCTATGACCAGGTGACAAAACCGTGGGTTGTTCGAGCCCGGGAAATGGACTCCTTTAAGTTCCCGGAACTGAGTGTGGGCAGCAGTGAAACGAGAGAATAGCACGTCACTGTGCGCCAAGTGACGGATCATGAGAATGGATTGAGTACTGAAGATTAGGGTGTAGAGTTGGTACCACCAAAGCGAAAGCTGGGAGAATTAGAAACGACGGAGAGTGCATAACATGGGTTGAAATGTTAATAAAAAGTCGAAGGAAAACAAACTGGTGTACAAGGAACTATAAGTGAAGGCGCGACTATTTCGAGAGTGCACAATTGTATAATGAATGACACAAAGGAAAAAAGAGCGCGATGTTGATGCGCAAATACAGAGATGAGAAACAGAAGTAAAAAATTAGAATTTAGATAGACGAAGAGGAATAAACTGTTTCACATAGGTTATCATAGACGAGAGGAAACCGAAAAATTGCAAATTTTACAAATAGAATTTAAAAGAAAGAACGAATAGGACAGAAACAAAACAAAGAAAGTTGCCATACATACGGAACGGGAGAATCCAACAATAGAAATTTAGCTGGAAGGCGAAAAATGTGAAATTCAGGAAATAGGCCTAAAAAAACGAGCACACAGTTACGGCAAAATTGTTCACACCCCGATGTAATTTTGATACAATTGAAATATTTCATTCAATACTCGACTACTTTATCAAAGTAATTACAAAAGTTATAAGGGTTTTCCTCAAGTAAATTCGATGAGAAGATTTAAAAAAGAATGTTACTCAATGAAATGTTAAACAGAAATAGAAAAAAGTCACGTGTAAATTCATTGATTCCTCGTTCAACAATTGAATGCACACACCTAATTAAAAATCACGTCATCCAAATGTTTTTCAACGCTTAGTACAAGGTGCTAACAAATATTCACAGGTATATTGGTCCACTCTTTGTAAAAAAAAATTCTGATTCCTCAAGATTCTTGGTTTCCTTGCATTGACATTTCTCTAATGAAGTCTCCGCAAGTTCTCGACTGCATTCAACTCGAGGCTCTGGCGTGGCCACTGAAAAACGCTTACAGGATTATCCTCTACCATTTTTGAACAGCTTTGGCTGTGCACTTTGGATCATTACCGTGTTGAAAAATCTAATCCAAGATCAGGTGCTTCAGTGAATTGTTTCACGTTCCCATTTAGAATTTTGATGAACCGATCTGGTTTCACGACCTAATTCACCTGCACCAGTTTCCCGATACCACTTACTGAGAAGCAGCCCCCATAATATCAAATTTCCACCACAACGTTTTACAGTTGGAACAGAGTTTTTTTGGTTGGGAAGCGTCAATTTTTTCGCCGAACAAAAGAAACCACGCGGTGACCGAAAAGTTCTAGTTTCGTCTCATCCGACCACAGTAAATTTCATAAAATCCTATTTTTCTGGAACCCTCAAATCGAATTTACTTCAGAAATACCCATACAACTTTCGCAATTACATTATCTCAAAATCGTCAAGTAGTAACTGAAACATTTAAATTTTCACGAAAATACGCACGGGTACGAGCACTTTTGAGAGCAAGTGTGCGTACGAGTGGACACGAGGGAGGAACACAACACAAAGAGAGTACAAGAATTGGTTACGAGTCCCCAAAATCGCCAAAAATTTAAGTCACAGAGAAGAAAGAACAGTAATGCTAAGAAAGGAGTAGTATGTCTGAAGTTGATTACAAGAATATTGGATATAAATTTCCGTATGCAAGAAGACCAGTAAAAGGTATTGAAAAAGAAATGAACAAAATTACATGCTGCATCCAAAGAGAGTAAAGCGCTGTGTAGTAAGGATTCGAAGAGTGAAGAGTGCACGTACAAAGAGAGTGAAGTACTGAGTAGATATACAGAAAATGAAGCGCTCTGTATCAAGGATTCAAAGAGTGAAGTGTGCAGATACAAAGAGTGAAGTACTGAGTCGATATACAGAAAGTGAAGCGCTGTATATCATAGATAAAAAAGTGAAGTGTACAAATAAACAGAATATGAAACGATGAATACAAACATGGTTTTCCAAAAGAAAAAATGAAATTAATGATGTGCAAGACTGAAGAGCAATCGTCTACTGAAAATGGAATTTGAGGCGTGAGTAATAGAAAAAAAATGGTGAATAAAAAAGACATGCAGGAAATGAAAGAATGGAGGAAATGAAACAATTGATAAATAAACACAAGGGAAATGACGAAGTGGAGAAACGATAGAAATGCATGAAACAAGAAGAGCAGGTGCAATACAAATAAGACGAGAGGTAGGCGCACGGATGAGCAGTTGGTGGTGTACGAGTGTTCAGTCCAGGTAACCAACTCTGGCCTGGGGTCCTCTTAGCTTCTCATTAATGATTTCTGTCATTATTAGCACTCTTGCTATTGATGTTATTTGTGTGACAACTCTTACTCTTACTGATGAGGTATTACTAAAAATAACATCATTGGATACTCACAAAATAAGCACCGTTACAAATCACTAACAGTAATATTGTTACCAGTGTTGAAACTATTACTCAAATGATTAATATTACCATGGTTCAAAGCACCATCGACTTCCTAGGAGACAATTCGACAAAGAATCACATTTGTTCATTCACAAACACAAACAAGCAAATTACACTAGAAATAAGTCAACTAGACTACTGAAAGTGCAGCCATAATTCAAGTGAAAAATAACCAATTGCTGCAGCCTAACGCATTCCAGTACGTCCTTTCTTTCAGCAAAATTTTCAGAGGAGTTTCATACTATTTTCTATCAAGCCTCAGCATTAGTCTTAAATTACCTTCTGTTAAGTTTCAGTGAGAGTCCTACATCACTTTCGGTCAAGTATCAGTGGGAGTCCTACATCACTTTCGGTCAAGTATCTGTGGGAGTCCTACATCACTTTCGGTCGAGTTTCAGAGAGAGTCCTACATTGATTTCGGCCGCGTTTCAGAGAAAGTCCTACATTAATTTCGGCCGAGTTTAAGAGAGAATTCCTACATTAGTTTTGGCCGAGTTTCAGAGAGAGTCCTACATTAATTTCGGCCGTGTTTCAGAGAGAGTCCTACATTAATTTCGGCCGCGTTTCAGAGAGAGTCCTACATTAATTTCGGCCGCGTTTCAGAGAGAGTCCTACATTAATTTCGGCCGAGTTTAGGAGAAAATTCCTGCATTAATTTCGGCCGAGTTTCAGAGAGAGTCCTACATTACCTTCGGTTAAGTTTCAGTCCTACATTCCTTTCGGTCAAATTTCATAGGGAGTCTCAACTGGCTTCAGCTAAGTTTCAACGAGTATTCCAGGCTACAGGAAAAACGAACACTAAGGAGGAACAGATACTGCAAGAATGCATTTTGTGCGGCAAGTCTATGTACATGTGTCTATATGATAGTTATCCCTAACACCATCCCTACCACACAATTCTCCAACAGAATATCAATTAATTGGTCGATTCCAAATGCTAGTAGATGATAATAAATTAAGATGATCTATCAAGCAATTATTCATAAAATATAAGCCTAATGAGAAATTTGTGAAAGGATATTGAATTTTAATACATTGCATTCGAATGGAAGTGTGCGTTGAAAATTCCGTGTTACTGACGACAACTACGGACGGACAAACTATGCTCTAGACCTCACATATGCGACAGTGAATTCTTTCGTAAAGCTCCAAGGTCGAAAGACATATTTAGCCCGAAGGCAAAGTGAATAACTTATGAGCGTCCATACGAGATAGTTCGTGAGGAGGTGACGCCATCGCAGAGCATCAAACGCAACAACGCGCAGTGGCCATCCACGTACTGGTCATTCACTACGGTCACGGAGGAATTTGCTACGCGGGTAATAAATGTTTCATTTATTGGTGGATTTTACCCGGAGGTATCCTATTCAAACCATGTTCGAAAGCTAGCGCTCTAAAGCTTATCGCTCTATTTCTTCAAAAAACTTTAAAGTGAAACAGAACTGACTACGCAAATTATGAAATGTTTGCATACAACTTGTAAGGATGGCTGATTGAATAAGGCTGTTCTCAACTTCCACGACATTCTGGAGGTGGTCAGAAAACGACATGCACGTCACGACTATTTAGGATATTCTATCCCTGGCTTGTTTTACAAGCTCTGGGCTTCTGGTCGTCATCGTACGGCGACCTTGGTCAGGTCGATTTTTCAATTTTCTAATCTTTTGGAAACAGCAAAGTTTATCAGACGGGGATTTGATTGAGCTTCAGAGCGTTCGTTAAATCACACTAAATCAAGCCGTTTTAATCACGCTCTAAAATCGTCTAGTCAAGATATTGCAATCTAACATTTTTATAGCAGACATCTGTAAAAAAACGATGCATCACAGATTGTGCAAAATTACTGAGACAATTCGTCACAAAATCAATCAAAGAAAAACTTTGACAATGAATATAAAGCTAAATTTTGCACACCTCGGTGGCAACTCAAGAATTCCAATTAAATACCGCAATGCAAATTGTATCAGTGATTCATCACACCACGTAAAACGAACTGATTTACTGAAGCTTGCAAAGAAATAGACAGTGATACGTATGCGCCTCACTCAACACCTACTGTTTGAATACGAAGAGAACAAAATTTCTGAATGAGACTAAAATATTGCACTCACACGAAAACAAATGAAAATCCGCACCATAGCTATCGCAATTAATAAATATAAATGCAGTAGGTACAGGAGTGGAATGAAAAGATTGTCACGAGCACGAGCTTCAGAAATATTGAGTAAGTATCCTAGATAAAAAATGAACACGAGTGACACACAACGCATTGATAGCGTGATAAGACATATTTTCATGAAGGCACATTAAATCTACATTGAGTGTAAAACTAAACAAAACAGAAATAGGAAACTACTCCCAGTTAGCAGCATGGGTTTTCGCCTGAACAAACGAATGGAACATGTAGAAGTAATTGTATCTATATAGTATCTCGAACTCGATACGGGGGGGGGATAGGTGAGGGTATGTAGTACAACACCCGTGACGCAATGAAGAGCGTTCAAACAGAGTCACGGTATTTACAGGGATTAACAAGGAGTGACGTGCTGTAGACAACAGCGTCGAACGCAATCAAAATGTAATGTAAATTGCTTTATAACCTGGACCTAGGCGTCGAAGCTACATATCGAAACTGATTCACGTGGAAGACAAGATACGCTAGTGAGAATCGCTTGGCATGAATGGAATATTCCGAGGTGGCTCCCCGTCAAATTAGAGGGTGAAGAGCAACCTACCCGCCCTGCACGACACACGCGTCCGGAGCCCGACTGAGGGTCACCGCATCTCACGACCGACTCTTGTCCCACGCCACTACCGTTCCACGCCCCCACCGTCCCACGCCACCACCGTCCCA
>VOMN01128003.1:0-13683 GCA_014899125.1 Orchestia grillus
TCCTCATTTGATTGTAAACCTGTATCTGATGTAAATTATATGTGGTAAATAAATGTTTCCAAATGATGCGATATGGCAGAAGGAGCAGAAACCATTGTCATTGCAATATGTATATGCTCTGTGGCTATATGTAAAGTGGGTGCAATAAATAAGCGACAAATGGTCAATAGTTTATTTACGATGGAGTGGGTATACGAACACTCCAGAGTGGCTTACGTGACAGGAATGCTGCATAGCTTTCTAGAAGAATAATTAACTTTATCCAAGTACAATAGTGGCCCTGAGTCAGTGTCTGAGGGCTGCATGGGAAGGAGGTCATCGTTCAACCCTCAAATTCTAATATGGCGAAAGCCAAATAATTACCAAAAAGGAACAGATGAGCAATCGTTCAGTTTGGGAAGAAGAAGTTTGGGCTGTAGTAAACTTATTTTACGCTAAAAATGCTAATCACATCCACTGGTGACACTATTCACCGGTTCACGTCATATCAGTCAAACCACTGTAAGCCTACCACGTTCAATGCGTTAATCTAAAATTTCAAACCATGCCGCTAAGCATATTGTCTGTAAAGTAAATAAGAATCCTCGAATGACTCGATCTGAACTTCAAAATGATTTGGAAGCGGCTATGACAAATGTATGCTAAAACATAATTTGAGCACTGCTTAGGAGTGAGGGATTCCGTTCTGGGACAGCCAGAAAAACATCTTTGTTGAAATAATGACAGCTGGGCTCCGTGGCATCGTGGTAGCGCGGTGGTCTCGTAACCGAAAAGACGTGGGTATTATACTCGCCTCAGGGAGGCATTTTCACGTGACTGCGGAGTACTTCCCTTGCAATAGGAAGTTTAAACCACACATTCCTCACATCTCCTACCACACCAGTAGTTGTAAGACATTTAAAACCCAACGGTAAAACATGTGTGAATTAATAAAGGTTCTTTTTTATGATAAATCCGAGTGACCCCAACAGATCGCAAAACAGGATCCCCATACTCCCAGTGCTGTCCTCTCCATTGAGGTGACCCGGTCGCCGGGCTGTTGTCGGACTGTTGTCGCGACTCATCGTGCAGTGCCCGGTACTTCGCTGTGATTGTGCTCCGGACGACTGAACTGCAGTATTTGGTGCGCCGGTATTACGTCGGCTGCTTGTGCAGATATTCCGTCTTTCGCTGGCTGGGTTCTGCGTTGTGTGTTGCACCATCTGCACGTAGATTGCACTTTGACATTGCGTCGTCTGCTTGGGCAGATATTATTGTACATCGGCTGCTGGATAGGCATTGCATCGCCTGCTTGTGCAAGTATTATGTTGTCCACTTGGGCACGCATTCCGCCACCTGCTTGTGCAAGTATTATGTTGTCCACTTGGGCACGCATTGTGCCGCCTGCTTGTGCAGGTATTATGTTGTCTACTTGGGCATGCATTGCACCATCTGCTTGCGTAAACGTTGCGTAGTATTCTGCGCAGACATTGCGGTGTCTGCTTGTGCAGATACTGCTTTGCTTGATGATGTGGTTCACAGAAGGCGTGGCCTGTTAGTGTCTGTCGTGCCACGAAACCTTGAGCGATGCAAACTTTAAAAAATTAAACCTTCTTTTGAATGACTTAGCATACGATACAAAGACGTTTTATCATTGAAAATGAGTTCTAGTTACTGCATACCATGAGAGATCGCTCTGGGGAGGTGTGAACCGCCATAGATTTGAAGGTAGAAACTTCGCAAATCAGTGAAGTCTCAAACTTTCTCGCGTGGAGCCTTTGATCACGTGTAGCGGTAGCATAACTGCGCAGAAATATCTCCAGTTTTGCTGCTTCATATTTCCACGAGAAATTTCAAGGATGAAATTCTGTTTTTTATGCTTTGTTATGTAATATTTCAGAAAGAAAGTTCTTTCCCGTCTTCCTTTAGCAGTGAAGTCCAAGTTTAATAAGCTGTCTGCCTGTCTTGTACGCCTGAGATTGATTTTTTTGTTGATATAAATTTTATTTTTACGCGAAAGAAAGGCTTTGAGGAGCGACGCTTTCAACCTTTATCAGCTAGTGAACGCAACACCACTTCAATCTATTATTTATTATTTCATGTGTTTCTTAGTAAAGAGTTTCACTCTTAATTTAACTGTGCATGAAATGCTGCTATGCTAACTTTTGCGCCTCCAAACTCGTGTTATTGGGTTTCCTAAAAAATGGCCATGCAATTTGTTCGACTGATCACATCCTGAATTTTTATGTAATGGATAAAATTAGATACAAGTTTGGAGGAAAGAGCTGCCTCATGGGTGTTCTGATGGACTTTAGACACCAAGAATTGTTTAACTTCTGGCTTTGAGCTAAGTTTATATGTTTCTCCGGTTTTTGGCTCATATATTTTGTATGCTAATTCATGTAGAATACAATGATTCGTTTCTTTGAAATATTCTACCTCCAGATGAGGGCTATTAAGATCAGTAAAAGGTCAGCGGTAGCGCAATGAAGTGCAGGCTTACTTTTCAAGGGGCTTTCTTATACAGAAGACAGGCGTATGCTCATTCCTCTGCTTGAAAAAGAATGGAGCCACGTTACTGTTTTCTAAAAATGGCTCTGGGATTTCTATCAATGACTTTAGGCATATGTTGTTCGAAAGCTCAAAACCAAAGTTTTGTGACACTTTAATTTGTTATTTTATACGATTACAGTTGTTATAAGCTTCTTCTCTGTGGTGTGATTTCCTTTTTGGATAAATGTTTTTTCATCTGAAATTTACTTAAAGTTATTTTCTCTGTATCCTGTTTTTTGTAAAAACAATTTTCAGTAAAGCAGAATGAAAAGTATATCTAAAATCAAATTCGTGGTCTCTGTACTGCCATCAGTTCCAGCCTTAAGTCAAATGGAGAGGAAATATTAATTATAAATATTTGGATGATAAAAAATTCGAACGTTTGCATGTTGATGATCGTGAAGTGTGGCACACCTGTCTCAAATGTAACATTACTGGATGATTTTCTTGCAATTCATTTTATGCTCACACGCTGAGTAAAAAGGACAGCTCTGCAATCATCGCTCAAATGAAAATTTTCAAGCTGTGTTCTGCAGGTACGTAGCAAGTCTATGACGAAGCAAGAACGCTATGTGGAAAAATCAATCATCTCTCACGACTACGATGGTAGTGTAGCTAAAATTCAATCATACTGTTGTCGAATGACGGTCGAATTGTAGCAAGACTGTAACCGTACGGTCTTCAAATTTGTCTGTACGGGATTGCATTGCCATCTAACCGTAGGCAATTGCATGTTTGGAATGCCTGCAACCGTGAGAATTTTAAGTTTTTGACAGAAATGTTTTGTTTTCTATGAATTCATAGCTAATAGTTAGCAAAATATACGCATACCATATCGGGCTCAAAAGCGACCACAGCTATAAATTTGATTCATACGTAAATTTTTCATTATTAGGATGAAATAATGACGCTTAAAAACAGTTGACTGGTAGACAAATGCTTCTAAAGTCGAGTAATTTTGGTAATAGCGGTACGCAAAGCTAACCAGTACCTTTTGAAAAGTTGTTACTTGACCTCCAAGTCGTTTTACAGTCTGCGAATATTACTCGTATTTGAAGTGGAGTAATTAGGCCTCTAGGTCGGTGTGCAGGTCTCCAAATAGTATTTGAAGTGCAGTAACTCGACCTTGAAGTCAGAGAAAAGCTTGCCAATATTATTTGAAGTGCTGTAATTAGACCTTGAAGTCAGAGAAACGATCGCCAATATCATTTGCAGTGGAGTTATTTGACATCCAAGTCAGGGAACAGTCCGCCAATATCATTCGACGAGGAGCAATTACATCTCGAAGCGCAGCACAGCTGCTTCATCTCAGCACAAGGTGCTGCAGCCATCGTGGCGGGTTCTTAACAACCAATCAGCACTACTGTCTCGTGCTGCAGTAGAACTCAGTAAAAATTGCCGCAGTTAAGGAGCTGAGGGGTCCGTATTTTGCGAAGCTCCGAATGGGTCTACAGAAGCCACTGAACAACATGTATAACATTTGTTATGCATTTGTAGATGAAAACTTCATTTCAAACTTATTCTCATCAGGATAGTGTGAAAAAAGCTTCGGTTGTAATTTGTAAAATTCAGTTTATGAGCTTGACTTTCAAATTTTCCATGCTCTACCGCATTACGTTTGATCATCCCAGATTATGGTTCTTTAAACTTCATTGTGAATTTATATACATTACTAGAATTATCTTGAAACAGATTATAATCGATTAAAGTATTGTGGTTCGTATAAGTACACTATATTTTATTAAAAATTCACGCACATTTTAATTACTAGAGGCTCAAATTTAGGATACTATAGGGCCTTTAGCTACAATATACTCAAGCATGCTGCAATTTTAAAATATTAAACTAATACAGCTGCAATATACTGATTGATTTTCAAGCTGATAAAAAACACTGAAATATCATTCTGTACAGGGGGCTAGGAAAAAAGAGTTACAAAATTTCACATTTACCAGAAAGTGGCAAACTAAACAGTTTTACTTCCATGAAGCTTTGCAAAAAAAAATTGTTCTTCGAGATATTTGATGAAAACGTTTAGATCGGTAAGTTCTAGATAGTTCCAAATCACGCAGAAAGGTAACTTCTGGCTTACCCATTTGTTGCTGTTCATTCTCTATTGTGACGTGGCGCTTGCACCATGAACCTCTTAAGAAACGCAGGAATGGCGGACCTGCACCTTGCTTATGGGGCTGCTAATGGTACGTCAAACAGGCAGCCAGAGTATATCAAGAGCGTGTTCCAAACCGTTACATACCTGGTCATAGCATGTTTTCAAAATTTTACCTAAGGCTATGTGAAAACATTGATGTGGGAGGTTGACACTTTAAATAATTATTGTAGAGAAATGTATAAATAAATTATTTGTGGGCAATTTTGTTTTCAAATTTTCTCTTTTCAGACATTAAACAGCTAATATTTCGAAAAATAAAAAATTTTACGTAGAGTTTCATAGCAGCAAGAGTGTTTCAGTGGCCCTTTCTGGTCGGCGTGAAATTTGCACCTCTTTTTCCCTAACACCCTGTGTGTCGTTGCAAGACACTGCGTGCTGTTGCAATATGCTGGATTATCTGGGCCAAACTTACCATGCTTTTAAGTATTATTGTACATAATGCCACAGCATACTCAATTATCTTCAAGCAAATGTCATCTCATAAGCGCAGTCTGAGCCGGTTGAAGGTACCGAACTTTTCTCTGCGAAGCTGGCACCAATTAGATCGCAAACAAATTCTTGTATTTTTACAGCACTGTTTAGTCGAGTCTACCAAAAATATACAAAATTTGAACCTCTCATAGAATTAAAAAATTTTCGTGCAACTTTGTATGAGTCATCACCTCAATGCCAAACTAAAAAAAGTATATACCATAAAATTATGTAGATGCTCGGGTTGCAGGAGTAACAAGTACGAATGAGATTCCTGCAACAAAAATGACCGTTGTCTGAGCACAGCTCATCTACAGTAATTCTGACGCAACTTGATTTCATGGGTAAACTCCTACTAATATATTTCTAGTCACCGATGTCTGCATTCGATATGAAAATGTTCCGAGTCAAGCCGTCAGCAGCTTTGGTCGATGATGCAAATTTTCTCATCAAACTTTCACACCGTATTATTATAAAGCTAGTACTGTGTTACCAGTTGAGCATTGTCTTTACAAAACGATCATCAGGAGATGAAATCAGTAGAAATATTTGGTGAGACATTCACGCTTTCACTTGATATCCTGGTAAACAAGCGAGTGTATGTGCTCACTTAGGAGGTACTTGAATAGCAGTCCGAAACAGCATAGCTACGCAAAAGCTTTCCTTTAAATATACCTAGGGCTTATGAAAGGAGGTAAGGTCTTACACTCTCAACCTTATATGATGAAGGAATATCGTGAGCGGACGGCATGGAACTTGGGTAGAAACCCAAAAAAGGACCATCTGGTTGGATTTTGTCGCTACATTATATTGTTTTTTAAATAACTCTGAAGTGATACAGCTCAGACTCGTCTTATGCCATAAGCTATGAATAGTCATTGAGTATTCTGTATAAATATAACTTTTGTGATACATGGGACGAGTTCAAACTTATATTTTTCTTGTTCAGAGTTGCAACGTCCTCTACTGCTTCCCAAGCACTTCTGAAACTTGTATATTGCCTTTCAAGACAAAACTTCAATAATTGACAACACGAAACTTCCCTTTTGGTTCAATTTCAAGACGAATAAAAAGCCCTACACTTTCCAAGTTTTGAACTGAAAAGCCCTCAGTCATGCTTAGTTAGACAGAACATTCGCTCAAACGAATGACTCCCCTAGAAATGCAATAAATTCTGCAAATTTAGAGGCTCATTATAATCACTGATGAAATAAATAATTCATCAGTGTCTGAGAATTTTGTTATGCAAATTATCAAAGAAGTTTGAATATTTAGCTTTAGCTATTTACTTGAGACTACGGATGGGGGAGGGGGGGCTCCACAAAAGCCAGCAATTATTTTTAAGAATGAGCCTCCACTATATTAGCCAGCGTTCCCACAACTGTGTAGTAATAACCATCCCAACGCAACGCGACGCGTCACTTCGAAGGCATCACTGAATTTCCTCATCAGTTGCTGTCGTACGCGCCCGTTCTAAGCTCGTACTAAGTGAATCATGCTTAACTTCATCGTTTTTCAGACTCAGTGAAGGTAGTTTTCGCGTAGACAACATTGAGTTTACGTTGAGCTTACAACGTAAAGCCAATTAAGAGGAGCGCAGTTCTGCCCAACAGAAGAGCACCAGATGCCATCAAAATTGATTTAATTCCTTAACGAGATATTTTTTGAATCGTAGTCAGCAGTCAAACAACATGTTTAATTGGGGAGATCCTCCGAATAAATTCGAGTCATCTTCCTTTTTTGTATTCAAGGTGATGCAGCGTGGCCAGTTTCCTTCATAAATTTGTTTAGCATCGGCAAAAAAATAGCAATGAATGGAATTGGTTGCGTAATTTTCCTGGTTAAAGTTGTCACCATAATGAAGTTTTAAAAACATTGCATTGTGATCTCCACTGTCACCATGAAAAGGCTAAAATGCTTTCTTCGTATGAGTTGATGAACGTAACCAATTTGCTTTTATCATGGCTGTCACCCATTATTTCAGAATATCTGAAATATATCACCGTTCTACTCAACACAATTTCTCGTGAGTCTTCGTGAAGTAATTAAATCTTTCACGATCGAAGGTTACCCCGAAATTTTGCGCATTGAAGTGTGTCACGACACTGATTTTACAAAGAAAACCAGCTCACTCCATGCAATACAACACAGCACTCGTGGCTCCAGGCAAGAGTGATATTTCATAGTTCAAAATACTCCACGCCTAAGTCAGCATCGTAGCGAAAAATGCCAATTAAAATTTTACATTTACGAACTGAATTTTTCAGATCATTAGAATTTTAAACACTGTTTTACGGCCATAAATTTCTTGAACATTTCATCACAAAGTACATATGTAAGTGGCAGAAACTATTAAATCAAGCCATTTAAATTGCTCGGTAAGAATTCGGAATACGAAATGCCTTGAGACGAAATTTAGGCTGTGGCAAGCATCCGGCCGTCTTGCAGCTATGAGTCTCGCCGGTCCTGCGAAGGCTGTCCTGCGTCGTGCAGCTCCTGAAGTAAACATTAAAGGAGATGCGGTCAGAGTTTAAACCTTCAGAGCTCACTCGTTCTCTCTGTGACCTTCTTTTGCACGTGTGTGTGGTGCACTTTTCTAATGAACTAATCACGCACCTGAAATCCCCCATTCGACTCGAAAATCACGTAGTGTTATTTCCGTGTGAATATTACTTTGAAAGAATCAGATTTTACGTAGGAAGGCACACTATTGTTTAGCGTACATACATCAGCACTTGAAATAGCACTAAAATGTTGAACTGTTTCATTTTGGTTGTTGTTTCGCTGCAGTGCAAAGACACTCGAGTCAGCCGCTCGCATTTTCAGGCTGCTATGATGAAATAATATCACTTTTATTTCCCGATACTTAAAGTTGATGAGCTCTTGTGTCTATCCGTAAAAAATTATTCCGCCGAGTCGAAGTTTTTATGGTTGCTCAATGAAATACTTTCAAAAGCGAAGACTTGCATTTCGTTTTCTTTAGGTTTCAAAGCATATTCATTTTTTAGCTGTTGCCATTCCTACTCTTTTGATGAAGACTTGATAAGAATCTTAATTTAAATCTTGATTTGAGAGATTTTTTAAAATTATCTAATGACTTTTAATAATATAAAAACAAAAGGTACTGAAATGTTGAGCATAACATCCGGAGACTCAGCCCGTTGTAGGCACGCTCAAGACCGCACCTCACCGTGACACATGGGCTGTGTCATGCAGCGGTGTTGTGGCTAGTGTCAGTCTTCTGTGTCACTTTGACATGTTAACCTCTTTAGTTATTTCTAAACTTATTTAGTTAACCGAGACTAACTAAACCTGAAGAATACTCGTACAATTGAAATTAATTAACTTTAGATAAAGCTATTAACTTTCGTGGAAGCAATATCCAGAAAACCCCACTGAAGTGTACCACATGGAATTGGAAATATAAATTTCGAAAATGCAAAAGTTCAAATTTTCAGTCAAATTTGAAGACACAATTTTTGTATTTTAAATTTTTAGTTGCAGCTTGTACGTTTGGTTTCAAAACCTGCCTGCGTAAAGTTGAAGGCTTTTCAGGGTACAGTTGAATTTCCACTTGTGGCAGATTACTTCAGTATTTCAGAACGTCAGAACAGGAAAAAGTTTATTTAGGGCTTTAATATTCTGAGAAAAGCTTTCATAACAGTTATTGGAGGAATAATATTAAGAGAGAAAATACAACACCTGTCCAAGAAAATATTTCAAAGACAATTAGTTAGGTAACAACTTTTGAAAATTTCATCAGTAAATACTCTAGCTATATGAAGCTGTAGTACGTGGAGGAAAGTTATTTTTCTGCGCGAAGTAATTTTAAGTTACGTGTACCCTTTATGATTATTCATATGCTAATTTGCATTCATGTTGACTTGCCGTACGTACGTGTAGAAAAATCTTACATATTTAGATATTGCCGATTATTTTATCCTTAAACAGTTTTTAAAATTATGTTCACAACCCTCTGTGCATCTAGTACTTCAGTAAGTCTCATGAGAAATAGCTTAGTTCTTTGTGTTCATAGAGTAGAAAGATCATAAGGACTAAGTTATCCAAAAGGGCCGAGAGAGCTTGGAGCGGTGTGCCCTCACTGGCCTGCGCCAGGCCAGGACCCTGAGGCGCGTCTCCTGAGGTACGGAGGAGGTGAACGGTCGCAAGTTTAAGCCGCTCGCAAGAAGACTTTAGTGGAGTTTTAGTTTTCGTCGTCATTGAAATCCTGTTCAGAAACTTTATTTTTCCTATACTACGAGAGATACATTGATGAAAAATGATATTTAATAATTGAAAGAAGTTAAAAACTTAAGGGCTGGAAATTTCGACATTAAACATTCCATCAAACTAGTAACGTTAATCGCATCTGACTTGCGATTACAACTGTTTTGTAAGTTAGATCACACAATGTACGCAGTAATACAACTGCTGTCACTTACAGCTACTTCTGTTGAGGTGACCCATCAGAAAAGAGCCGTTACCTAGGTAGCTTTGCTGAACTGTGAGCCGTTGGGCTCGAAATAAAACGAAATAAACTGAGTCAAATACGACTTTTCCAACGAGCCGTTAACTTTATGTTATGACGGGAAGTATGACATTTGCGCGACAGAAAACGCTATAACAATAAAGAGATGGCAATTACAAATAACAATCAACAGTTTTATCTTTTTTAGAAAAAGTGAAGTCTCAGTTACGGCTGCGGTTGATAGCCTTGCCCTTGTGCAAAGCCCTCAAACTCGCCACTTTGTGTGAAGCTTGACACCGAGGGACGAGTAATCTTTTATATCTGTTCATCATACGCAATACAAAGCTGTCATGCTGTACTTTAAGGCAAACAAAGACCGCCTATTCATACGATGTTCAATAAAATGTAAATTTAAAACCGTAGTAGAATTACTTCAATTCATTGCACGTGTTAATCCGACTGTTGATAAATTCAACTTCCTTTTTTAAGTATATTTTTATTCGTCTCAACGTTGAAGCTACGACATCAAAGTAGCTACGAATACCTGCAGATTAGAGCTTCCTTCGCCTGCAGCGTATTTTAATATTCTTGAAAGTCGGAAAGAAACAAATTCAGTTCGTAAACATAATTGAGGCCCTATATTTCAGGTAAACAAATTTTCATGCAGCAAATACTGAAGGTAGCTCATAAATATCAAAGCATTTTTTTCGAGGATTGTATCGAAGGATGCTTCCTTCTATGAAGCACCACATTACAGACCCCGGAGAGGCCAACACTCGTTTACCGCGACTACCACCCGCTTGGATTCAAAAGCTTATGATCCGTCAGCTATTCCAACGAGAGACACAAGGATAAAAATTCTGAAGTAATTGCGAGCTGGGCTGAGTACAGCTTTTAAAGGCATTCTCCAAATTTTTCGGGAACTTGTCGGAGCAATTGCTGAAGCTTAGAGAGTGCTTCTGAGGGACGTTTGAGACTGATCTGCATATAAATTGATCTGTTCAGTACGATGTCATCACCTAGAGTGAAGCCTCCTCAGTGCAAGATCGCGCTTGCTCAGGACCTCTTCTTTATAACGACAGCGATCATTAGTACCTGAGAATGAATTTCTTGCCGAGCTGTAGGGAAGGAAACTCGTATACAGTAACCATGCAAGACAGTGAAACGACTCAGTCGCTTCAAGCTGTTTCCTATGAAACATTGAGTTGTGTGCCGATGCAATGTCATCCGAAAGCTCTCATGATGACCTTGCATTTTAATGACGCAAGTCATTAGGAAAGATTTGAAAATCCTCAGGATCTCCGGCGGTTGCCAGCTCGAAGTGTTTCACCGCGGTGAGATAACTGCGCGATTTGCTGCTGACGCGATCGCAGTACAGAGTCGCTCAGAAGACCTGAGCAGCACTCCAAAGTGAATTGTATTTTTTAAATAAAATGAAATTCATAAGTGTTTCAAGTCATCCACTTAAATTGTGCAATATTGAGGCTTTTTTACGTGGAAAGCTCATTTTTATGTGAGTTTAAAATAACACAAGATAAAGAATAGTCATTTTATTCCCTCTATAATTACTTTTTTCAAATATCAGTTTAATTTTGTAACAGTTCAGGCTTTTACTCTAACCTTCAACCTAAAAACCCGGCTTCCACATTCCTGTTCCGTTGAGCTATAGGAGTAAATTTTATTCCCATCATTCTTAATAAAAGAAGGGTATTCAGAGCGACAGGATACTTTAGAGCCCACTCTAAATCTGCTATAAAAAGTCCCATTTGAGAAAAAAAACACCGGGCAGTGTGTGCTGACACAAGGCGGGTTGTTTCCTCAGCGCCGCGATGCCGCCTGCTCTGTATAAGTAGTTGCGAGAAAATTAGCATCTGGAAGTGCGCAATCTGTAGGACTCGTGCAGATTTTTGGCTAACAATGTGTTCTTTAAAGACCCTTTAAAGGCTGAATTTGAAGTAGCGGGCGTAAAGCTGCAGTTGCCTGTACCGAAGTGTTAAGAAATATTTACTGGACGACTTCCATGAAGTTCCTCTGCTGAAGAGGTGGAATGTCTGAGGGACTGCAGTTGAGCACGCAATCTGAAACATACTTACGAATTAGTTCCCAGTGAGCGAAAGAAAGGACAACGATCCTGGTTCACAACAAGAATAGTAAAAAGTTCTCGCCACAGTACATACACGTGCAACAACCAGTCGAAGACCATTTATTGTATTTCGAAATGTGTTAGCTCTATGGACTTGTTGTGGCTCACTCCACAATTATATTAACATTGTATGGTTTTATCCAATAGCATTTAAAAATGAAATTTACAATCCTTCGGGAGGAAAATTGATTTCCACTTTTGGCTTATTTAAATTTTAATTATGTTCAGGGCATTTCTGAACTATTTGGTATACGTGTACACATGAAGTTAGTTACATAAAAGGGGAAGTCGAAACTCTTCGTTGATTATTGATTCCCACGTATGGAAAATTATGACAACTCTTTGAGTTCATAAATACGTTGCGTTCGTACACTGTTTGTTATCCAGATTTAGTTTAAATTCTGTTCCTAAACTATTACGGAATTTTTCAACATTAATAACTGGATCAAAATTCTAATATCTTAATCATGGTGAAAGTTTACACACTGATTAAAAAGAAAAGAAGTTGAGTAGTATACATATCATTGCAACTGCTGGTGTTGTAACCAACTTCAGATACGGGACAAAACGTGAGCGTTAACTACATACTTGCGTTAGTTGGACAACTTTTGGACAATTGACGCAATTTTTGACTTTTGAGAAACTACAATATTCTATCTAAAATACTGGAATGCTGCCTCTCTAAGCCTTAAAACCAGAAGCTGGAATTTCTTCTTCCAATACATACATAAGTTTCGACACTTCAGTCCCAAGCTGTCTAGTTCCATCGACATTGTACACTCGTTACCGATGATATCCACTATATCCTCTATTAGATAATACATCTTTAATTTGACTGTATAGTCAGGCACGATATCTACACCGGAGCTGGCAGCTTCCTCTTGCAAATAAATGTTTTTAAGATCGAATATTTTCTTGAAATCATCAAACAATGCTTTGCTTGCAGCGAACTTGATATATTCAGCATCGTTATTTTTAGATATAATATTGCCACACAAACTCATTGTTTTTCCTTGAATCAAGTCCATGTTGAGAGGAGCACCCTCATTTTGTTGATCAACGTACAATACATAAGTTTTTTTTTGCTGTATGAAATACTGAATGCTGAGGACGGCCATTGACCAATAATATTTCATACACACCTGGCACATTCTTTATCATCAGTTCATTTTTCTTAGTTGATCGTAGTGTTCCCTCTGGTAGATTCACAGCTTTGCAAACTTACATAACTCTCAATTCCTGTCTATATGTATTCAAAACTCGTAATTTTACTGCAATGCTCATTTGTTTTTTACGGCTGCACTCATTTACTCTCTTCATTTTAATGTCTTTTCCACTGGTTTTATCTACATTCTTGGGAGCATTTTAAAGGCAAATATGCATGCAGAACAGCACGAAAGAGTTTTTTAAAACGTTCAATTTGAAGGTGACAAATTATTTTTTGTAGAAACTGGTAACTCTTACCTTATGTTATTCCTATATTAAACTATCTCCAACACCGCACGCTTTAGTTAAGAGCCTTTTGCGTTACTCAGCTTGCCGCCGAGCAAATTAGTTTACGTTAGTTAAGAAACGCGGCCGTTGAAATCACAATAATTTCAAGGGACACCTGTATTACCGCAATAGCCAATTGCCGCAGCTTCAGACGAATTTATATTTCAAGCTGATTTCTTGAAGAGATAACTTGCGAAAAACATATAAACAGCTTTACAAATATAGCCACGAAATGCGTACGCATCCATTACTGGCAGAGGACCTCTCTCGTTACGACTGCAATCCGGTGTTTGAGCAACTACTGATGCTCTGGCAGAGAGAACGACCGAGCTGAATGACCACCTGTACTTCGAACTGAGTGTTGCGAGTCTTGTGCACCCCTGAATTACGAGAAAATCTGCAGTT
>VOMN01128005.1:0-26528 GCA_014899125.1 Orchestia grillus
AGGCTCGTTGAAACGAGGTCCGTTGGAACGAGGTCCGTTGAAACAAGGTCCGTTGAAACGAGGTCCCTTGAAATAAGGTCCGTTGGAACGTGGTCCGTTGAAACGAGGTCCGTTGCAACGAGATCCGTTGAAACGAGGTCCGTTGATGCTAGTGTCAACTGTACTTGTTCCTACACCTAACACCGTTACACTACTTGCTCTTCAGCTGGCCGCTCCTCTAGCATATAATGCTCGAGAAGCCGAAGGATGCTTGTGATCGACGCTTCGACTGGCTTCTGTATAGAGAGCAGAACTACTCCAATTGACAAGGAAAATATTAATAGATTGCCCGTACATACGTCGAAACTATTCAGATATGGGTTTACTATGGGCAAATTATTTCACATCCGCACAATGCGGTGAGTAGGCATATATTTTAATAGTTTTGCTTTTGAAAATAATAGTTGTTTTGAATAGTTTTTTATGACGGAAATAACTCTAAGAATGATTTTCATGCAAATACAACTAAAAATGTATGAGACTTCCATTTATAAAGAATGAATTACAGATGATAACGTAGTAAGTCAAATTAAAAGGAGGGTTTGATATGTTGGACAATTATGCAGAAAAGTATCTAATGCACCAAATTCTGGTGGTTCTTTCGATGATACTTTCGTGCAACATGTATGCAGGGTACAAGATATCTGTTTGAAGAACTCATTTATTACAGTCTTCTGGATATTTTTTGAGGAATCATATAAATCCTATTTAAATTTAGACATATTTTTGGCAATCAATTGAAATTTTGAAATTTTCCTGAAATTTTCACAAAACTCTACAAAAATTAAGGATATTCTACATACGTACTAGTATGTAGCAGTTGCTGGAGAATGTGTGACCAGTAGTTGCTTTCATTCGTCCAGGAAAATATCAACAGTTACTGTCTACGCAGCTACACGGTCAGGACTTGGTAACGCGCTCTTGCTGTGCTCGCGTCTCAGTGGATCCCCAATAACACTGGTCACTACTGGAAATAGGTATTCCTCAATCATTTCTTCACCAAAGAATCGAAAATGACACTGAAGAACTTCAGCTACCTCGTGGCTATTATGATGTGGCCCAAATAGGTCATGAACAGACAATGATAGGAAATTAGGTATCTGGAGACTGTGTACAGCAGTGATGTGTGACGGGTATTTGATATAAAAATATGAAAAATTGATACATGGAAATAATATAAGTGCGACTGAATTCAATGTAGCTGTTTTATACAATTTGCTCTGGATGGATCTTTTGAAGTTTCGTATTTTGGCATAGAGTTGAAATATGGTGCGATCCTATATTTTTAATCAAGCAAACCTTACCCTACTTAAATCAGTCGGTAGTCCAATTGTTTACTCAGAAATCGAAGTGATATCTTGATCCATGGTAAAATATTCGATGCATGGTCAACAATCTACTTTGGGAGTTTATACTGAACACGTTTAGCGCTTTCATTCACATTTACAAAATTAGATGAGTGAAATCTTCACATGCGCCAAATGATTTACAGTGAAATATTCTTATAATTAACGAGAAAATCAGGTACGCTGACGCCATCTTATTAGACTTTATACATACAGTATATACACATATATATGATACCTGAACGGGAAATATGTTAATGTATTGCAGTAAAAAACACAAATCAATGTTCTCTCCCTTGTTTTTTTTTGTAAATTCTGGTTAGCATTTAGGACATTATACAACAGTTAAACATTTTTTGTTACTTGCGTCGTGAGGTGGCATTTTCAAATAAGAGACTTCGAATTACTGCACACATGAAGGCAGCACATCGCCAGTATTGCTGCGTCCTGTTAGGAGATTTGCACAAGCATTGGGTACCTAATATTTTGGGAATCCATGTGCTATACACGCACCATGTGCTGTACACGCACCATGTGCTGTACACGCACCATGTGCTGTACATGCACCATGTACTGTACATGCAGCTACGATGTTGGTTCAGCCAAACGATGAATTCCTTGTCTGCTTGCAGATTGCTGTCCGACGTGACTAGCAAAGCCGTAAAAAAATAGTAAAGGCAACTAGCAGCGAGACTGCATGTGTGACTATAGGCATTTTTAATTAAAGTCAGAGTATCTGTGGAGTAAGAGGTATACTGACTATGCAAAATATAATTTCCTGTTAATTTTCTTCACACAAAATAACGGGTTATATTGCAAGTTTGAGAAGAGAAAAAACTCGAAAGAGTATTTTTTGTTTTTGATTTGGCAATCGAGCACATTGTAAAACACTGAGTCAATTAGCAAAATTTAACGTCATACTCGTGTTTATGGACCTGAAATCAGTGTAATTTAGCTATTTTGAGGATGGCAAAAATTCCCAACTGCATTTCAGTTGGGAATTTCGGTATTCAGTAAGTCAGGCAGCATTGCAATGACTTCAACCATTAATTTCGCTTATCTCTCAAAATAAGAGGCAATCAGTAGCAAATTTTGATTTCACCTGTTGTTAAAAGCGGAAAATTCGCTCTCAGGGCAAGACCTTCGCTGTTTCTCCTCGTCAGTCGATCATTAAGCCTCATGTATTCCCTGGTCTCTTCTACTGTTGTGTTTGATTTTGGAGGCGATTACTTTTGTTGTCAATTATAGAGCTTAATTCTTGATCGATTCATATTTTCTTCATAAATCAGGGAACCTCAATAGATGCAGTGATTTCGTTTGGCGCTGCGAAACCTTTCTACATTTACGAATTACGAATGCTCCTCCAGATACAAATTACAAGCCTAGCTTTTAGAAATTTCATTTCTTCTATTTAAGCTCTTAAGAAATTTTATCTCCCCGTGAAATTATTTTCTATCAATATATGGCTCAGACCTTTAGTAGAATGCTACCACGGTAAGTGTAGCTGAGCCTATGAGAGTTTGCAAAAAAGGTGTGATGTAATGAGCTATTTAAGCCTACGGTTATTACTGCTCACATTTAAATACCTACGATGTACGAAGGCATCACAAGATAATTCGTAACTATTATATGGGTGTACTATCATAATATGATCAAAAGCATACTGTTGATATTGATAGATCATTAACAAAGATGCAAATTAATGTACGGGAAATATTGTATTAGATCTAAAGTTCAGTTTTTAAATAGGGTAATATTCTCCTCTTTGTGGCGAATACACGCAAACATTTTGATTTTTATCCATGATTTACGTTAGTGTCTGTAAAAGTTTAGCAATAATTTTCCTCTAAAATATTTAGAGGGGCAAAATGTTGTATGCATATAAATTTGAAGACATGGAAATCGTTTGCATTTACGTAGGACTCTGAACTTCGGAACACAATAACTTTGGTGCCCCGTGACTTGATGGCATTACGAGCTCGAGAAAGCAGGAGCCTGCGGGTCGTAACGAGGCCTTCACTGTCACCATGACGTGGCAGTCGCCAGCCACCCCACTGACATGGGCAGTTTTCTCTGCACGCTCATGGCTGTTAAAAACTCCTTCCTAAGATCCGGAACTTACAGTTCATGTTCGGAAAGCGAGCAACGTTGACGCTCGTGCGAACCATAAACTTAAGAGGAAACACCTATTTAAACATGAGAAGCATTTTCTAAATCGAATTTCGTTACCAAATTAAATTACAATTTTACGTGCTGAGTGTTATTCGTTACACTTTATCGCGCACACAAGGAGAAAGTAAGTTTTATATTTGTACCAGAAACTTGCGGAAATTAAAAAAAACATGCACTCAAATAGGACGAATCAAATGGGCGCCTATATGTCAGTTGCCAATAGCTGAGGAGCAACTGACCCAATTTTGACAATCGGTTTAAGTTTTGTCCTGTGGTAACGAAAAACTAACGAGGAAATATTGATTTGTTTAATTAATGATCCGTGTGTATTGTCTTCAATCTATTTCAACATAAAGACCCTACCAGGAGGTACCATTTTTTTTATCAAACGTGTATCCATATGAGGGACTGAAATGACTTACTAAATTTTATCTTTCTCGCGCAAACGCATCAAATCGTCATGAAATTTGAGGTGATACCAAATAATTGTCTACGACGCACTGAATAAAGAAGGTGAACTGATCAGGACTTCTGAGGTGCAGTTCGTGCGGCCTCATCCCAGACGTGTTTACGACACTCTTTTGAAGATGCGGATGTCTGAGAAACAGGAAATTTTATTATTCAGGAAGGGAGAAGAAATATAGTATTAGATCTCCGAACGATAAACTAGCAAGACTAGTTCCTGCTTCAGAGGAAGAGTGAATGTTTTGTGCAACTGGGAAACTTTGCACTGTGTTAAACATGTTTATTCAGAAAGTTAAGGAAGTTCCAAAATATTATTTTTTGCACCCAACTTATAATTTGAGATGTAAATTCAATTCTAGAATTTTCTGCAACGAAAATTTCTATACACTTCGTTAGATGAAATTTCCTCCATCCCTTGAGTGTGATGATTTCTTAGGAAAAAATATTTTCTATTATATCGCTTATATATAAGGTAAACGAATTACAAAAAATTCCGGACGTTAACCTGACCTTTTCTTATCTTCATAATTAATCTATTTGAAGGTGTTTTTTGAGTATTCATTGTCATAGCTTAAAAATAAACATCACGGAGGAATAAAATTCTATTTTTACTTTCTCAATATGTTTTACAATCGGATTCGGAGGTGTTGAACTTGTGGTATCCGGGCGCGGTCTTGAAAGGATTTGCTTTGGAGTGTTTACTCAAATTTGACTTGTTCACATGCTTTTTGGGGGGTTTAAAGTAAAGGTGTGAGGTGGTTTTTCTGACTAATTTTGATGTCAGTCTATTTTATATGTAGTTTTTTTCTATTATTTTTATTGTATGCAGCATATACAAATATTAAAAGGTATTTTATAGAAAAACAGTAGAGACACAGAACACTGATGTAACTAAATGACTAAATCATATAACTGTCTACAAGTCATAGTGCAGCAAATAGAAGCAAGCTTTCGTGGATGTCTTGTGTACTTTCCCGTGAAGATGTCAATTAATTAAGAGCATCCTGCAGAAGTCCCTGAATGCTGGGGGGAAGAAGTCTTGTCATTTGCTTTCGTGGCTGCTCTCGATGTCAAAAATGTTTTGGTGCCCTTCCGCGCTAATTTATAACGCCTCACTGCTCCGAGGCTACGAGGCAAGAAGTTGTGGAGGGATTGGAGAAAGTGAATTGTGAGTGTCATTTGACCATCTATATCATGATCAGACTGTAAAAAATCTTCGATTAAATCCTGGCAATTAAGTACCCGTGCGTTAACTAGGAAGCCATGGCAGAGTAACTTGAATGCTTCCCATGCTCTCAGTCCCTTTAGAGCAATAAGCCCATTCTTCAACAATTCTCGCATCTGAGGTGTGACACGCAGATGCCCTCCTTTGAGCCTAGCAGAACTCAGAGCTGGGAATTGAGTTCAAAGGTGTTTGAAGGCAGCGCTGTTTATGACTATGCCCTCCACGAAATTTTTCATCGGTTCAAGGAAGAAAAAAGGAGGAAGTAGTACCTTGTTCATGGCCACCTGAAAATTTTCTTCGGCACTCTGTTCACCAGGAGTGAAAGTGTTCCTGAAACACTAATCCTCGTGCCTGTATAGTATTGACACAGCCCGACTGTCCGAGAGACAAAAAACAGACCAATACTTGTGAAGCCTGCTTGCTGACTTCTATGAAGCTCACTTTTATTCTGCATGCGGTATGCTATTCTAACAATTTCTGATACATGAATTCATGTGCGCTTCAAAAACTAGACGTCACGAGAGAAAATTCCTTTCGAATCTGAAACAAATACTCAAAAATTGGGCTAAAACGACTGTTTTTATGCGTGTTTCATTTTTTCCGGAACCCAGTGCTTTCAGAGTAATACAAGCTGATAAACTTTCTCAATGCCAACATTGAGTTTTTTCGTAGAATCCGTGTTATTATCTTTTCGTTGTTTTTGCCGGAGATCTTTTAGAATGTAACTTTTTTAATGACATAAGTACTTTCAGTGAGGTTCCTTGTCAAATGCTTACTTTCTGAAAAGTACGCTGCATAATTCATCAAACACGTACATAAACAAACTACAGTTCTTAGAATAAATTTCCCAATTTATCCTCATGATAATTTACATGTTTCAAAGTAGAAAAAAAACTTTTCTGTACTATTGCCTTACTCAAATTTCATCAAATCGGATTAAATTGGTTCGTTAAGAGCAAAGAAGCTCATTGTATAGCCCACTGAAACTCTTTCCTAGTCAGACTTTGCGCGGTGACGGAGCGCCCTCTGCTGGAAGAAGCAGCGCTCTACATACGCGGGACTGAAAATGATGGAAGTTATTCATGACTCTTCTTCAAATATTCCTGGAAACCACAGTGTTCTTTTGAAGCCAATCATTTTTCTACTAAGCCATGTCGGACAATGAAGGAATATTTTCGTAAAAGTGCGAGACATCTTTGAGAATCATGATAGAAATTCTTGGCGAAGCCATAAGAGAGCAACCTCAGCGTTTGATGCTCTTGAGATGTATATAGATTAACTTCTCTGAAAATTCAAGTGCTCATATTAAAAGCATTTCGATGAACGTAACATGTACCAAAATATCTGCGAGTCTAATTATATGACAGTACATAATTAGTACCAGCCATTTCAATCAGACGGACATCCAGAGCATACTATGAAAAGTCAAATAGACGAATCCAATCGAGCAAAAAGAGCGAAGGCTGCGAGAAGAGAAGAATGTGACATAACTGATGGGCATCAGGGGAGGGGTATGACAGACGTAACAGGAACTGGGAGGATGACGGGTGTGAGTGTTAGTGTCGGTTGAAGCATAAGGGATAGATGGGGAGAAAGTGATACGTGCAAGAACAGGGATTTGGACGCCTAGACTTAGATGCCTTCGTGTGGGACGCCTGATGCCAGAATGGGTGTGATGTCGCAATATTCCCTCTCCATCAGGTCGATTTACTGAAAGGGCTCTAATTTTTAATTAAAAAGTGAGTCTGCGGCACTCTGGCCAAATTAAACCTTCATTTATTATAAATGCGCAGTGGACAAAATGCTTTATTTAAAACTCGCAGGTAGAACGGATTTACAGCCTGTCGTGCTCTTTGATGAATTTTGTTATGCCATGGAGAAATGAATAAAAACTTTATTGTTGAATACTATTTCAACTTTGCGCTGTTTCAAAGGAACACATTTCATAATTATTTTTCATGTAAAATTAGCTCGCCGTGCTCAATTTGCTTAACCAAATCGATTTTGAAATCGAAACATATGGTCAAATTTTCTATGTTTCTCTTTATTCCAAGGTATATTTTAAAATAACAGTAAATGCGGAATAATTTGTACCAAGATTATTCATAAGTTAAGTGTCTGAATGAATAGGGTTCAAATGTGTTGATCAAATGCATAACGAGTTTCTTATTTCACTTAGTTATCAAAGCATTGTTCTATTCGAATATTTAACCTGGTAAAGCACTACTCGCCCAAAACAGCACATCTAACCTTGAAAAAATTCATGTTCAATATGAAGCATATTTGAAAGATTTGCTCAACATTAATCTTAACTGTACAAATATGGTGACGGGGTTGGCATTCAATTTGAATTTGAGAGGGCTCAGAATCGGGCAGTAAATATTTACTACAGGTTTTGGACGACTTGTTGCTCTTCGAGAAGATTCTCCAGCTCTATTGACTTCAAAGCAACTTATCAATGCGCGGGTTCTTGGGAAATGAATTTGAGCAAATACCTACATAAAGTCGATAATTGAACTACGTCCCCAGTTAGCCCGGAATATACGTCGTCGCTTTCGTTGTTTTAGTTTCATTTTTGTAAAGAAATGCTCACAATGTGGCTCAACGGTACACAAAAATACAGGAATTGAAAGAAATGGGGGAACTATTTTCGTGGTAAACTTTACGCCAGTGCTATTGTTAAACTTAAAGTGTCAAATTATCTTTAAATACATGATCGGAGATAAAAATTGAAGATTCATTTAAATTTACATGAAATCACTATCGTGGGTCAGTGCATCATGCGGTACTTAATGTTTTCAGGACGCAATAACCACTTCCTCTGGCAATAAATTTCGTCCTGTAAGGAATTATAAGAAGAAATTAAGAACTAGAAAATAAAACACGAGTGTTAGATTCTCTAAATCAACACAGGGTAAAGTTACCAGCCATGTAAACTTACATTTTTATTGATTTCCACCACGAATAAAATGATGTTGATGCGTGATGTCCCACAGATGCGTTTATATGACTCGTTACCGTTGCAGCAACTGTTCATATAAGAAACTCGCAGCAAGTTTGCTTAAAAGCGCGTACAGAAATCGACCCATTCCCCAGTCACAGTTCGTTTGAATCTCAGTTTATTTGATTTATATTACAAAAGCTGTGCGGATTTCAGTGCCCCCAAACCTAAAGTATTTGTGTACATGGTTTTTGAATGGATCTGAGTTACCAAATAAAGACTAAGTTTGTTTAAGTTCTCCTGGTAGGTAAGATCTTCAGAGTGCCACGAAGAGGCAATGCTAAGGCTAGATACATAGTTGCGAACATTCAAACATTCATACCTCGATGGCTGCATGCGAGGCACGTTTGCTCAGCAGGATTGTCTGCGGCTAAATTAATTAATTGATGACGGCAGTAATCGGGGGCAGAAGCGACGGCGCGGAAGACTAAGGCGGCCCTGCGTGCGTGTCCACAACAGTCGCTTGCATGGGCTGTGGCAAGAGAGAGCTGCGTCTCAGGCAGCAGCAGTTCAAGTCCATAGCGCAATTTGCTTTACGGCGTCAATCTTTGAACACTTTTCTTTTTCTTACATAAGCTGAGGGCATGAGGTGACAATCGGCTCAGTGAAGAAACACTGGCATTCAATTTGAGGTTAGTTCGTCTTGAGAACCGACGAGAAGCTTTTAAATTTTGCTCTACCATCTGTTTTGGCCTCAGAAGGGGAATTCATATTCGATAAGAAAAAACTTGGAAACGAGAAAATAAAATAAAATTCAGAGTAGAGATGAAAATAATAGCCAGACAAAATATAATTAAAAGCCAAGACTGAATTTTTGCACGCCGAATTAGCTGAATGCAAAACAGGCCTCTTTAATTGGAACTACGATGACAAAATTGGTAGAACGAACATTGTTAGACTATAATCAAAGCCAAAAGATTGAACCTATTTTGTCATACAGTATAATAATTTGCACAAATCGTGGAAATACGAATGATCGAGCGAGTTTTGGGCAGGATGTCTCCCTTGATAGAGGCTGAATCTATAGGAAGGCCAAACCAGTTCTGTCATAATAGTGCCCCCCAATCGCACATTAGAGAAGAAGCCAAAAATGAGAGCGGGAGGACGTGTCCGACTTCGTATCACCCCTGATATGCTGCTTTCTATCTCTTCAGAAGAATTATTATGCACAGGGACGGTCGAGAATAACTTAAACCGCACTGCATGCAACACCAAGGCTGTACTGTAGAATCCCAATAACGTGAACAAGCTGAGAATTCACTCAAAATTGCATTGAGCTCGTCCACTTGTTCAGCAGGCACTGAACAGCCATAATGGAGGCGACCCGTGGCTCATATGACGAGAGAAAACCATAACTCCATCGAATAAGCTTTATTTTAAAGTGAGTTCTTTTCCAATTTATTAGTTGTTTTGGGACTGAAAATTGCTATAATTTGTTTCGAAGGTGAAAGCGTCCGATTTGTCATATTCATACGTAAGTGCGACGAGGCTTGAGGCGATGATAATTTCGAAATTACGCGTGATAAAATAGAATTTGACTTTGTCTGTATCCAAGAAGGTTAGCTTTGTCACGTGCATGGACTAGAAAATAAATTAAATCAAACGCAGCTCTGCCCTTCGCTTTGGGAATCGCTCAGTTTTATTTACCATATGAGCGTAATAAAGACCTCCTCCATTGGCGAATAATATTATCATGTAAACAAAGTTCATACACGGTTGACTTCTTATTGCACTGTGACAAAAAGCTGCCAAAAGCTTTGTGTCCAAATGTTAATGTAATCAAGTATCTAAAACTTGTAGTGAAATTGAATGCCACTTTAGCCCATTTTGCTTAAGATATGTGTAGTAGTAATCTACGGTAAGAAAATTTCACTACGACCCACTTAGTACTTAATGGTTTGAGCAAATAGCGAATTTCTCAACCCGGTCACCACACAGAACAATGACGCAAAACTAGTTGCGCATCCACTACAGATATGTTCCTCGATTTTGCGAATTGAAAATACGCTGATGAAAATACACTCAATGTTTTTCGTCCTCTCCGAATATTTTTTCTTGATGTTTTTTTCCCTAAAAGTTGCGGACGTCTTTTAAACTATTCATAATTTTATAAAGAATCCTTGAGACCCTAGCTCGAAGTTTTCCTCAATTACTGGTTAAAAGGAACACAACATCCATCATCAATGTAATACGTGGCATGATTTGAATAATATTTATTCAAATTTTAGGTGCAAATACTAGTATTAATAGGTAAGTTTGACCATAAAAAAGTGGGACGAATCAGTGATAAGTGCTACTTGTCACCGGGACAAATCAGAAGAGGAAACTGATTCAGTTCGTTAAGAATCGTTTTAATTTTATTGTTGAGACCTAGCAAATGTTTTGAACGTCGGATAAACCATATTCACCCTGTTCCAGTCTTACGGGTGTATCAGAGTGAAACGGAAATCTCACGAAGCGATGGATAAATCTTGCATTGGCCCTTATGTGCCAACTTCTAGAAGGAGCGTTATGATCTAGGTGTGTTTTACCTAAGAGGGATGTTATTTGTAACACTCTATTGTAACAAGAAGTGCAGACTCTTAGCGGCTAGTGAACTTTCATTTTTGAGGATGAATTTATATTTTATGATGACTACTCTCGCATCTACGGCCTTCGAATGTTTTGGAAGTGCCTCACTTAGCAACTGGCCTTATTTAATCCTATAGAATGGTAGTATTAATAAGCACAAATGAACTGTGATTAATAAAAAATTAAGAAACAGGCTTCAGAAAGAACTGGCTGCTACATCACTTCTCCCATCAACGCTTATTGTCCTCCATTTCTTACTGCAACAATTGTGGATGAAGTCGATTGTGCAGTGTTCGTAAAAGTTTGTATCCATATTGCCGTGTTCGATGGTAATTGCAATTTCGATAAAAGTGGATCAATTTATCGCAAAATTCGATACCTTTGTATTTATTGGTATGTGTATATTATATTTTATTTATACCATACTTTAAATCAAAGGGTGAAAGGCTTGGCTGGAGGTGAGGAGGGATTTATGTTTTCAGATGTTTTTAGAAAAGAAGCCCTTCGAACAAAAACTATTCCTATATAAGAACGATTTCATGCTTCAGTGAAAGCTAAAGAACGAGGTTGCATCAATAAAAATTCTGTGGAATTTTAAAAATTGGGATTAAACGATTAAAAGTATAAATTCAAATTTTATAGGTGAAAGTACAAAAATTTGGTAAAATATTTCTTAAATCGATGCGATATAGCTAATTATTTTGATGAAACATGTATCCCACTATAAAATAAAAGCCCAGTGTCACTTGCTTGGTCTGTCCGTTTCTTTGCTACGTTCCTAATAAGGATCTTAAGGATTTAGATAGGAGAAAATTCCCGGGTCAGTACTTCTAACCAATCAGCGAGACAGTCAGAGAAGGTAGTCCGGATCAGTGATACTGATAATAACAATATTTCTTGTCAGATTTACCGTAAATAAGAGGGTATCTTAAGAAATTGACATTATTTGTCCCGCCATTGTTAGCGAAGTTCGTCTGCTAGTCTATTCATGCTCTGTATTAATTCAACTGAGTAAATACATAACTAATTAGATTTCGACTTTCGTAATTTTTTTGCAGCACTGTGGTACTTTTGCGATGTATGTTGGCATCCTTCTATCTCGGAAGACAAAGGGGTATTGAAATGTATGACAGTCCTGAAAAAAACGAACCCGGGATCACGGAACCTGTTAGGGTAATCCTACTGAAAAGCACAGGAATTGTAGCTGAGCCAAACATACGCATATTATTGCTCGGGTATTATTGCTCCGGTAGAGGGAAGATTTAGTAATTTTATAGCATCCGTGCTAGTGACTATTTGTTCAAGCAGTACCATACACCCTTCGACTAACGGTATATATAACCTCTGTTAATAAAGAAGCGAGTTCTGGTTCATCTTTTTTTAAAGCATGTTCACAGATCGTATCTTTGCGTATACATAGAACAGGGGGTCGTGAAAGTTCCTAGAGTGAATAATTTGTTAATATTTCTATAGGGTAACAGGAAAATAAAATATTTATGAATATTGCGTAAAGCTAATTCTATCACAACACACTGTCTGGCTCTAAGTATATTTGAACGTACCCTTCTTTTGCTCAGATTACTTCCTGAAGTCTTCCTATGAAACTTTATATTGATTCACGCAGCTTCTCCTATTGACTTCTGCCCCGTGCCTTCTTCAGGGAGGACTCCAAGTCGTCCGCAGACTGGGGCATGAGACGGTGAGCAAACTTCAGTCTCCAACACGAGCCAAGAACTGAAGTCCATGGTCATTCACGGGGGGGAGGGGTTTGGAGGATGCGTTTCTTTACTCCTGAACATTAACATCGAGTTTTTTTGGAATGAGGTCCTGGTGAAATGTGAAATCTTTTTTTTTGAAAGGTTTGAATTTACCACCGGCAGCCAAATCGTTAAAAATGCAATTTTCATTGCTTTAAAAAATTAAAAAAAACACATTTTATTGCTGAAATTAGGGGGCTTTAATGAAAAATAATTTACCACCGTGACCTGCTTATCGAAAATGAGGTAAGACTTTCACATTTTAGAGACAACCACTCAAGCCATGACGGAGGCTGGCTATTGACGAAGCCGAGTATTTTTGATATCATCTGGAATGCTTTCATGTCGCTTTCGGGGTTCGGGGGCAACACTTTGTTTTTCTTAGGAGTAAATTTTGCTTCCACTGTAAGCTCCTTGCACCAGAAAAGACAATATCTTCTCGCTGAACCTTTCAGGGTTTCCGAAAGACGCAGAGCTCTGCAGGCTCGTTTCTGTCTTTGGAGGTTAGTGAGTTAGTTGCTAGTGATTTCTTCACCTTGAATGGAGCAAGACCGAAGTTAAGTTCGACTAAAGTTCTCCCTCATTTTTCACTGATATTCATCGATTTAGCTATTTTCTTCTTGGAGCGTTTTGGATTTCTGCCGACCCTCTCGCACACCGCCCTCAGGACATTAGGGGTGCAAGCTGGGCGCTGGCGTCTTCTGGTACGACCTCTCAGTACGTTTTACATCGAATGAATATCTTCACAATGGATTTCGCCGTTTTAAGCGGCTGAATAATATGAACTTCGAGACTCTTCGCCCAATGAGACTAAATAATGACTTGAAGTTTAGTAATTTCCCTAAATTTTACCATCGTATGAATATTATTTCGCTTTCATAGAGGGAGGAAGTATAGGAGCTGGAACATGCAGTATGAACAATTAGATGAAATAACTCGCTTGGCAATGAAGAAGGAGTATATACGTAGCTGGTACTTAATCAATGATTTTAAGATAAATGGCGACTTAAACTAATATTAATTTTAAAGTTCAAAAAGTCTGCGGACTATTTCTGCACCCTGTATTTAGCAGCGGCCTCAGTGAAGTACTCTTCGAAACCTGCCAATTGTTGCTTACATTCGCTTGACACAGTCTTCTTGAATTTGGCTCAACAGTTACAACCCGAGAAGTTCTTTAAAATCATGAAAAGTAAGTTCAGAGTATCAACGGGTATTTGTTTTATGTTTTGTCTTATTACTCGCGTGAAATTCTACCGCGATACCATCATTCTTACGTGTTCCTTTATATGACCGTAGAGTTATTCGAGATCCCTGTTCTACGATGGAACATTTCGTAGTCTAACATTATTTTTAAAAAGTTCTGAAATGGCCTAATTTGCTTCCATTATTATTCTGTAATTTCTGCAAGCGTGAACTGCGTGTTTTCGACCACTGAACATAATATTTCGACCACTGATCATAATATATTCGACCACGTGAACTAGTAGACCAGCCTCATCCTAAATGGCGGAACAACTGATGTTAATTTTCAAGATGGCCTCTTATTTACGGTAACTCCGGCACTAAATACCCCTATTTGCAGTATCACTGATACGGACTACCTTTTCTGAGTCCCGCTGAGTAGTTAGAAATACAGACAGGGGAATTTTCTCTTATCCAAATCCTTATGAGCGTAACAAAGAGACGGACGGAAAGACCAAGCAAGCAACACTGGGCTATTATCAAATAGTGCAATTTTGTCTTCCCTTCGTCAAACAATTACGGTGTACGTATCGCACTCACTCATTGTGATGTTAATTGATTCTTAATTCGAGGGGTTAGAAGTGTAAACAGTTAAAAATTAATATTCTTAAAATGTTGTAGAAGTTTTTTATAGTATAAAAGAGCCTCATAAAATTAATTGGTATTTAGATATTTTTTAATAATTTCTCCTTCTAAACACTAGCCGCTCCTCATGAACGTTCCTTCTAATATTGTGCTGTACAGAAAATCAATTTTTGTGTTCTAGATACAAGCCTACGCTATGTATTGTTTTGTGAAAGTATACATCGTCCCCTGAAGACGATTAAAGCAAATTTAACCGGAAGCTTGGATTAAAAAATAATTGTCTTGATTATCCCAATTAAAAATGTAAAAAAATGAACTCGTCAAGACGTCCACTATTCGCGCTACTTAATTTCTAGTTGAATTTAATAATGAAAAATAATACCAGGCGATCACACTACACATTAGCGTTATGGCTGGTCTGAAGAATCTTGTTATTAACACGTCAACTTATTGTTGACATCACCATTGATGAACTATCACGAGCTTTTTTATTCGTGCCTGATGACTTATTTTGGAAGAGGAATGAAATCAAGCTGACCAGAACGCAATCTCATCCGAGGGGCCGGGCTCAACAATATCGAGGACCAGGTCTGAGCTCTCCCATATTCGTTTTCGCTCAATTCTTACTACTTTAGTACATTAAGAGCACATTACCTCAAATCCACATCACAGCTCCTATACAGGCCCTCGGCACTCTCCCTCCACAAGATGAAATTATATAATTAATTCAGCCATTGGAACCTGAAACGCGTACGTGGACCACGATCATCAACAAAAGAAGTGAACAAAATAGATTATTATTAAAAAATGGGGTAAGCACGTCCCAGATCTGTAACAGTACAAACTTGGATTATCTAAAAAGATTGTTCCACTTGTGGAGGTTTTTGACGTTCATCTGAAATACCTTTAAATAATTTTCCTTGATTCGCCCTATTTTTCACGACAGCTGAGACGCCAGTTTGTTCCCAGCGTGTTGGAGTAACAACACCGGTGAAATGGTCAACTTTAGCATGAACTAAGTTCTCTATATGTCGAGACCATAAAAACTCAACCCCAANTCAGTTCATGCATGCAGCAGATGGTGACATTTTGAGACCTTACTGCATGGAGCAGACCAACGCAATAAAGGCTGCGGCGCTGCCACGCGGACATTGGTTGAATACTCCAAAACTCGAGCACGAAATGACCAATGTTACGAATCGATTTACAATGATGCATTTTGGTCACGATACAAAATTAATACATATTTTACCATGATATTTTGATCACCCCTTGAATCTAACCTCATTGTAGGCAGTCATCACAGTGAATTCCATCCACCTTCTCTTTTTGCAGCGCAACATTCGCTTACTACATCACAATTCGTTAACTTCAGTCGCAGTTTCCGAAGTCTACACGTATGCAATTTCATTCTTACCTGTGAATTTACAAATGAATGAATGAATGACTAACGAGATGCATGATTCATTATATACATAAATTCCAGCATCTGTTTCGAGGTTAAAAAAAGTTGCGTAAATCCCTTGTTCATATTTCAATTATGATCTGTTTCCAAATATTTTTGATAACATTAAAACTTTCACCCTAAGACATTTTATTATTTGTGTATTTATTGATCACGCTGTGTTTAGAGCTAAACCTCACCGAATTCTCCTTCCGTATGTATTTCGAAGACTTTCATTTCATCTACAGAAGCTTATATTTCGCCCACTTTATCTGCAAAGATATAAAAATTCCGCTTACAAAACCTCCAATTGCATATTGAAAATTTTGCGTAACGAATTCTTTCACAATTTCAATACAACCCAAAAATTAGACATATTTTTTACATTCCCACTTGACTTAATTTATCTCACACTCGCCTTCAATACCGAGAAGTTGAATTCGATTTGCTCAACCCACCGATTTCACATAGAATTTTTAAACAGATTCCACTGACTCATCATATAAAATGCGACGGCCAAATGGTATTGTCACTGTCCTACAAGGTTCTTTTCCCCAAACTAAAGTATTCTCCTGCCACTTCGAAGAGACTCGGGGAGCGCATTCTTGCTTCTTGTCTTTTGCCAACTCTGCTGAACTAATACCAAAATTAGTCCTGCCCTCGCTGTTTTCTAAGTTCCTCCTGCATTGTTCAAAGTTTAACCATCTAACCCACGTTGAAAGACTAAATGAAACTTTTCAAATTCTTATTCAATCCATAGTTTTGTTGCGTGTTCTTCAAAAACTTTTCTGATTGCGATGCCTGCTATAGGAGCTCTGATTACCGCTTAATGCAGACTTCGCTCTGAGTTTTGTCCCTTCAGTAGTGAAACCACGTGTTCAAAAATTTCCCTGTTTTGATAAGCTTGACAGCTTACTTTCAGGGCGGAGTGTCTTTTTCTTGAAGGCAGTTCAAACTGTTCGAACCGTTACAATTTTCTCAACACAATGAAATGTTGGTATTTTTTATGGTAACGTTGAAAGTTTTCTCATTTAGATCTAAAAAGAGAATTTTGACTTATTAGCTTTATGTATTTTTAAAAACCTCTTTACAAAAAAAATATGCTCACGATTTTTCAAATTTGTCTAAGCTTCAGGACGAAATGAAATCAAAAAGTATCATACATTTGCTTATTACTGCATCTATGAAGTGAAAATGTAACTGAAGAAAGAGGTCAGCCTGATATGATGGAATATATGGAACTTACACATGTTACTGAGTCAGTTTAGCAATGTCAGGAAAAATTTATGCTGTGTTATGACATTCGCCTTCATGGGCACTGAAAGAAATCTTCTTTCATGTTAGTGAGAGTGCGACTCACATCGAGTCGATGATGATAATTAGCCCTCCTGCTGTCTGAACGGTGACAAATTAGCAGGTATCCATAGAATAAGGGTGTATACAGAATGTTAAGACTTTACAGGGGTTGAAGAGACAAATACATTAGTGTGGGCAAGACTTTTAGCAGAGTTTCACAGGGACGAAACGCCCGGCTACTGCCGCCATGTGTCGCAGAATGTTCCTTCCTCTCGCACTTCTCGTGATCAAGCCCCGTCTGCACTATCACACTCTCCATCAATCACGAACACACCAAAACGCAAACAAAAACACAAATTCTTCTGAATCGTGTCCAGACTGGCATTCGGCCGCATGAAGTTGTATGAGTACAGAATGTAAGCAAACTACACTGCTTTTTGGATACATGTTTAGAGTTGATGTATAAAAGTGTTTGAATTTTATTTCTTGACAGTTCTTAGTCACGTAGGTGTTATTTTTATACAAGTAATGACGTTTTTCCTCGTGTTTGAAAAATCTGAAGCCGTCGATCTTCTAGCAATGTCATGGTGACAGGTTGACTATTTATACAGCTGTACTATTGTTATTATTATTGAACTACTATTTATACAGCTGCCAGCTACTATTCGTGCTGAATTAACTTATCCTTAATTTAAATAGGCTCATAGGACAATATTACGCTATTATCAAATTAATAAATAACCCCAAAAATCATTTCCCATAAAACTATTCATTTACATAATAAATACATAAACAAACCACTGTTCGCTGTTTCTGAAAAAATTTGTGTACGGAGTTCTCCAACTCGTTGGAAAACACAAACTCACAAAAATCTACCAGCGCGTGAAGTGTGTTCGTGTTCGCGGAGAGTTGAAAACCTCGAAATTCGTGCACTGTGCTTACAGACTCGTGAATATGGTGATTTTTGTATATTTACTTCCAATTTTTTTATCCCACTGAAATAATCTATCACTGAATGAATGTTCAACCACTTATACAAGTCATTTCCATTAGGGTCAGTATACAGATAATAGGCTACATAATGAAAAACCATCTATATACATCCTATAAATGATCATACATAGACTACGTAGATATGAAGGGTAGTCGTGATAGGGATGGTGAACCATAATTCTTTTCTCGTTCGAACGAGAAACTGTTGATTCTGAAAACGATTATTTTCTTCAGAACAACGTATCATCGTTGTTTGGCAACCGTAACTTTGCCGATGTGATTACTGCTTTTTTAGTATTGATTAATTATGAAACTATGCAATGCCCATCATGAAAAAACATTTCTTAAAGCAATAAATTTTATGGAGCTTCGGACTAATGTTCTAAACTGTTGAGAGTTACGTATTGACAACTTTATTAAATGAATGAAAAATGCCACGATAATTCCGCCGAATATGAATGTGGGAGCCTCGTAGGTGCCCGAAATATATTGGCATTTGTCGTCTTCTTCGCTCGAAGCAGTTTGTTGAGGCTTGTGGCCCACTCGTTGTCCTTATGTTATTGCTTGAGGTGTCAGATAATTGGTAATTTTTTAATTATTTCAGTATTTCTGTCTTATTATTAATTTACCAATGCAAACGTACGAATAAGTCTGCGGTCTGCATCAAGTTTCTTAATACCAGGAATACATGTGTCTTTTCCGAGACTATGACGAGCCCAAGAGATGCTTAAGACCAGGAAATGAACGCTAATTTGGGACAGAAGTGACTGCCGATTATTTTAATGAAAAATATACTGGAATAGACCTGGCACTCTTAGAGTCCATTAAATGAATTTCATTCCGGCTTGTTAAGAAAACTAATAACTTTATGGCCTAATTCTTTGAGCGTTTGTGTGTCAACTCATTAAATCGGTAAAACAGTATTAACAATATTTTACTTCTTTCCAACTCACAAGAGTGAGCATTTATAGTTCGAGCCTATGTATTATTATAGCTACCGAGCTCAATAGTTCCAGGAGTTATTATGTCATACTTGTAACAAATCGCGATTCTTAAATGAAGTCTCACTCTGACAAGCGAAACGTTGCTGAGAGAACCTTTCAACAGGCGTTGTATTTTATAGTATTGATACCTGCAGCATGCATGTGTTCATTATTCATAACAGATAATAAACTCTTGTAATAGATCTGGTTGTTAGTTTATCGGGATAAGGCAATTTATGTGTTCAATTATTCATAACAGATAATTAACTCTTATAATAGATCTGAATGTTTGTTTATCCTGATAAGTCAATATTTTACATGATTTTCAATAACGTTGTACGTACATTGAAGCTATTTTTCGGAAAAAAAATGAGTATCACTTAAACAGTGAGTTCCAAGCTTCTGTACGCACACGTGCAGAAACGAATTGTAAGGGAAAGTGGTCACCATGTTAGTCTAAACTATTTTACCCTCGTAACTTTAGTTTAGTACTTTAGTTGCTTTGATCACAGTTCACACGTGGGTTGTAAGAGACATTTGGTTCGAGAAGATGACGTTTTAACAGTCACTGACGCCCTGGGCGTAATCAAGCAACAGCTTGTCAATTCTCGCTGCCAACTAACGACCTCCTGAATATTCAGCGAGCGGCCAACCGTTCTTCGCCTGCTCCAACTTCTGCCGTCCAAACGTCGACAACACATCGACTGGCCGGCCTCCTACCATCCGGGCCCCGTCTACGCTCACGCGCATGCGAATTCAGCTGTTTGAGTACTTTCGTAATAGCAGAGAATCCCCAAAAAACTCTTATTGTTTTAATGAATTTCTACATTCCTCCAGGATATGAACTAGGCTCAATATTGAATGAATGAACAAATTAAAGTAACTGCAGTGCACTGTAGTAAACAACTCCCTAAGAGTAACTGAACAGCTCTTGAGGGGCTGCTAATTTCTGTGTTGACGTAAAAATGTCAAGTCGAGAATTATCAACATATTTATGTCTTCACTGAAGAAGAATACTCGTTGAAAATTGGCTTTACACCATGGTATTAAAATAAAACTCTAGTTATGAAGTTACAGTTATGAAATAATAAAGATTCCATGTTCAAGTACTTTGGAAGTAGCTTCAACGCCGGCCAGAAGTAATCCATTTACAGCACACGTGATGCGTTACTTTAAAATTCATTTGCAGTTTGACAGAGGCTTTTCAATCAGCTGTTCCAACTAAACTAATTAACGAAATTTACCGTGTAAGAAATCATCGTTTACAATATATTTCCTACCGTACCTATGGTAGAATGACTAGTGAAGAGCCATCTGTCCCAATCACGTTCGTACTTAATTATGAGTTGAATCAAGTTCTGCCCCTGATCAAATTTTGTATCAAAACATTGTTTAGCTAATCATATTTTTTCTGATACAACTTTTTACACTATATTTCTGAACCTTGCTCCGACGCTAGACTTTACTACCTGGAATATTTTCAGCATTCCGTCTGTTGATAATTTTGGCCATTTGTTGAAAATAATAACCAACTGATTTCACTCACTTCTATATCTATGAGAGCTTAGATTAAACACTGCGTGATGTACGTAATACTTGCCACTTGCAAAACCTTTGCGATATGGCATTGGAAAGTCTTTCCAGACCCATTTGCAACTGCCTATTCATACTCACTAGCAATATTTGTTGTATAGATCCTCTCTCTCTTACCTTTTGTTGTGGATCTCTTTTGGGTTGAAGTTTTCGGTGAATATTTTCTGTAAGAAATAGTCTGCTACTGCAACGTTTAGATTTTGGTGGCTTTTCATATCACTGCCACTATCCAGTTTTTGCAGTCGGAAAACAATTGTTTTTACTGTAGGCGTGCTGGTACATCTATGCCATGAGATTTGTAAGTCATGTATATTTGGTCAATAATTTTTTAATTCTTTGTATCATTAACGTTTAATTGCACTCATTACGTTCACAACTTTAAGGAAAAAGTAGGCAATTTGATGCCACGATTGATATTAATCTCAATGAGACGCGATCGTGAGGAAATGACGTTTGATCAAATTTTCGTAAATGAACAGTAGGGATTTTAACGTAAATTACCAGAAAAAATATGAATTAAAATTTCAAGCCTTTCCGCAATCGATTCATTGAGTATAAACCCGGATTCATAACAAACAGAACGGAAAAATCGTTTACTAGAAATTTTTTCAAAATTAGACTAATACTACGTAATCTTACATTCCTGCAGCTGACCCACTCAACGTGACATTTTCCTGATTCCTAATCTTTGAATGAATAATATGTGTGCTCACGAACCTTCAAAGAAATTCCAAACACATCTTAGTGCCGAAGAGGTGTCGAAGCTGGGATTTTAGCTTCACAAAGGCAAAGAGTATTTCACTTTACTACATTTATATTTACAATGAAGTAGTTGAGCAAATAACTTCGAGTTGCTTAATGAACATTTAAGGGCTTTCATCAGGTCGGATTATTGCGAGATTCTCGGCCAGCGAGATTCAACCTTTAAAGGAATGCGGCTTCAGTAAGGAACAACACCGAGTGCCGGCAGTATAAATTCTGCCTCCCGACAGTCAAAGGAAGACCGGATGGCAAGCATTATGGCCCACCCTCGAGAGGGCCTTTAGTCTGACTTGGACTCCAGCAATAATTGCTCTAACATAATTATCAAGATATGATTTTCTTAATCAATTCGATGCAAGAGACAGTTGAAATCCCCTTTTTCTTTCCAGTATGGAAAAAAAGTCCACTACCAAAAAAAAACGAATCACAATACAAGTACATCTAAGGACATGAAGAAATAAGATGTCATCGACGCAAGTGATAATTTCAATTAATTCTGAATGCGATAGTGTTTTCATTTTTTGTTACTTCAAAGTATTATGTCTCGTACGCTTTCAAAATACTACCCTCTTTTGTCTACGATATTATCATTTTCTCGCTTACATTATTCAGAAGATGCCTTTCCTTTTCATGATATGGAGGTTATGATGATACGTAACACATGTTTTCATGTAAAGATTGTTAAAGTCATGCTACTTTAACAATGCGATTTGAGTTGCAAATCCAATTGAGGGAATTCAATAAGAATGTTGTCATTAGTCAGTAGATGATTGAAGAAATGAGGATCTTAGTTGTATGCACTATTACATATGCGTTCTTCCCTGCCAAGGATTCACCTAATTGAGATTTCCGAATTAAAATGTTTTTCAATGTTCTTGTTTGAATTCATGCGAGTAAGTCTGCGTTAATTAATTCCTTCTTTATTATTATTTTTTTGATAACAGAAAATTTTCAAGAAAAAAAGAGCAATAGCCACCGATAGTGTGGATGAAGTGTTGGAGAGGAAATGGAAATTTACGAGCGGTGTGAATTTTGTTATTGTTTCCTGAAATGGGATCGAGTAGCGACCCCAATTTCAGATTATAATAATTTAAAATTAAATCATGAGTCTATATGCCCAAGATGTGATCTTGAAGATACATAAAATATTTCTTTCCGGAATGAAACGTTTTAAAGCTCAATTTTCAGGGTTATAAAGGGTTAGCCTTTGCTAAAATCAAAAGTGTACTCGAGACATTTGCATGCAGTCTTTATATCACATTTATCTTAGAATTAAATTCAGAATGAAAGTAATGGGAATAGACTCGAGTCTTAAATTTTGTGAGAGGTAAAATTGATGAGTAGGCTAAGGAGAGAATGCATTGGAAGCTTGGCAGGAATAATGGCTTTTCAATCATGGACGAAATATGCTATGGGAAGGGAGACCTGGGGACCCTAACTGGAATAACGAATATCAAGTTAACAACGAGAGCTGCGAGCAGGTGTCGCGACGGGGGGGAGAGATGTGTTCCGAGATAACCTGATGGAAAGCTTTCATCATGACCGGGATGGCTGACGCAGCTTCAGGGAGACTGTTGTGGATGGACATGCTGCAAGATGGGAGTGATGGACGAGGAATTGAGTTTAATGAATATAAGAGCTGGAATCGAATTTCACCCTCTGTATTGAGAAATGGGTATAGTTGACTGATGGCTTCCGAATTTAAGATCTAATCCGTTTTAACTTTTTTTTTATCAAACTCTGGTATTCATATAGGATAACGAACGACTTTTCTGACCCTGATGGATTTTCCATTAGAAAAATGGATGTGTGACACATAAATTACAAGGAATGAATTCGCTCTAAATTTGTGTTTGGGAAACTGCATTTTAACAGATTTCAGATTATTATTTGATATCACTTAGTATTCTTTGATATCATAGTCATATCATTCAAATTTAATGACTTTTGCAGTAGGATTTGAAAAGGTCTTCGCTACTTACCCATCTCTTCATAATGCTGTATGATATAATGGGTCAAATAAGTATTCGCAACTTACCAAATAATTTATATTTTTTGATATTATACATATTTATAAGAAAACCTTGGAGAATTGTGAGTCCTACATAAACAAGGGTAAGGCAAAATACATTAGGTAATGTTTAGTGAACAAGAATTTAAACAAAAATGTACACATAACGACGAAGATAGGAAAACAGGGGGCAAATAAGTATTGGTAACAAAACATTCAACTATACTAAAACTTGGTGGCTTGGCCCTTGTTGGTTACAACCGCTTGCAGGCGCTACTTGTATGAAAAGATGAAGGTTTTGTATACACAAAGGTATTTTTTCCCATTCTCCAAGGAAGAATTGTTCAAATTCAGCCAGATTTTAGGGTTTCCCTATGTCAACTTGAATCTTCAACTGTTTCCAAATATTTTCAGTTGGATTAAGATCTGGCGATTATGAAGAAAACGTCCAAAATCCTGACCCTCTTACTTCGGAGCCACTTGGAAGTGTTGCAACTTGTGGTTAGGGTCGTTATCTTTTTGAAACACCTATTTAGTTTATCCAACAAGAGCATCTGACAGGAAGGTATCAATTACTCAGGCAAAATTTTGCAGTGATTGATCGAATTCAAAGTTCCTTTAATGACACGGAGTCGTCCTGGGCCTGCAGAGGAAAATCAATTCCAAAATATGATGCTTGCACCATCGTGCTTCACTGTGGGCACGGTGTTTCATCGTTGCATGAAGATATTCGGTTTTCGTCAAACAGTTGTATTGTAATTATTGCCGAACAGTTCGATTTTTGTCTCATCTGACTATAAGATATTATCAAAATAGACATCTCCGTCGTTGACAAGAGCTTTTGTATACTGCAATCAAGATGCAACATAGTTTCTCTTCAGCGCTGAGACTTTTCGAGCAGCGCGTTTCTTCAGGTTTTCTTTACGTAGATCATTGCTAATGGTTTGCTTCGACACGTTCCTTCTGGTTCGACATGTTTTCTACTGATGACAAATGTTCTGCTTATTCTCGGCGAGATAGCTGAGGGTCATTTTCAACCATTGTGACAATTTTAGAGCGACCTCGTTGTGATGGTTTACTTGAAGCACCCGATCGCTTATTGACCACAATCCATTCAGATTCCCATTTCTTTATAACGGCTTATACATGAGCTAAAAGGAATAGAGAATTTCCTGAAAATTTTCTTGTAACAGGTGCACGCCTTGTGTTCCTTTATAATCATACTCTTTCCTTGAATGTCGCGTTCCTTCAATTTCGGCGTCGTGAGAATTTTGAAACTTGCTACTCAGGCAGAGTCTGTTACCTCACTGAAAACGAAACCAGTCAAAGTATCCTTTTAGACTACGTAAGACGGTTTTGAAATTTTCTAGACAACGGAAAAACAAAATTTGGTTCAGTTTTAGCATGCTGGTTGTACTGAGTTGAGCCATTTGAGGATCTTAAAACTGTTGCCAATGCTTTCTTTTCCACCCCGTATTTCTATTTCAATTGTCAATTGAACATTTTCAAATAAATTCTTGTTCACTAAACATTACTCAATGTGTTTGATCTTGCCATTCATCATGTAAGACTCACAATTATCCGAGGATTTTAGAAATTTGTTAATAGGGGAAAATATAAATTATTTAGTATATTACGAATATTTATTTTACCCATTGTACATACGTCTATCAGGGCATTTCCAGGGTACTGATCGTCAAAGATTTGTTAAATTCGTACTCAAATAATTCGTACGTAAGCTTCTCAGCGAATATAATTTAATAATGAGTGTGTAGCTACAAGAAGAATATTGTATTTATACATATATATATATTGCTTATTTTAGAGGATGGCGTTTTCATAGCCAAATCCTCTATCAACGATCCAGTTTCGAATTTCTCCGTTTTGATTACATTTCCTTTTAATTTTCATGAGTCATTGAATTGCTATTCGTCGCAAAACATTTGGAAGCTGCGTTTAGAACTAGCATTTTTATCGACCCTTATATCCTGTGCATTCTCGATTTTAGAAAAAGCTAGAATCTATACATTTGCATAATCGATTGCATATCAGATACAAGTTTGTTCACTTGCTAGGATGAACTGGTGGCAATTTTGAACAAAACTTTATTTAAGACGGATGTTACAAACGACTTGCTATGCATGGCAACAATTTTTGAGCTCTGTATGATCAGCGCAAGAAATGATAACAGAAAATGGGCTGTATAACACTATAACATCTAACCCCTACAATGTATCCAGACGGAGTCTCCAGTCAGGCTAATTTTTACGTACCAAACATGCGATAGCGTTTTTAGTCAGTTCTGTCGTTGTGGCATCTGTAGTGAACATTTTTATCTTGATGACAAATTAAAACATTACCTCACCATTCTGTGTTAGACCCTTTTTAGGTAGGTGGGAAATTTCAAAATCAGAAAGCTTTTCTTTGTGAAATTCTCAATGTTTAGAGAACATTCCGCTATTCTTGATGACTTCATTGATGTTTTAGTCTCGTGATCTCATTAATTTCTCGCAAAACGTGCCAGTTATCTCTTCTTATTTTTCTTTCAGCATCTCCCGCCCGTAACTTTAATTTTGCGGATTTTTCTTTAGCGTCCACGCTCCGATGATCCTCTAAATATCCCCTATCGGATTTAGGTCGGGGCTCTGAGCTGGCCATTTCATCATAGTACTTCCTCTCTCTTCAAGGAAGGTAGTCCCTGTGTCACGGAGCACTGTCGTGCATGAAAGTAGGAAGTTGAATCGGAGCAAAAGTCTGTTTATAAATTTCAGCGTTGATTCTATTATGCAAACAGAGGCCTAACTGGGTCAACTCCTGAGGACATCATAGGCATCACCATCATACTTTCACCTCTAAACTTACGTACCTTTTTAACAGATTAGGACACAACCTTTCGCATGTTTTTTTTGCGTCGTACTTGCATTTCACCATCAGATCCAAAAACTTAAACTTCGATTCTTCGCTGAAATGAACGGCATCCCATTGTTCGTAAGTCCTAAAAAAAATGCTGTTATGTACAACATATTTACCCTGTATTTCTAGG
>VOMN01128010.1:0-27706 GCA_014899125.1 Orchestia grillus
ATGGATCCTGGGCGTCACTTATTTTAATAAATAATATACGATATATATGGTAAATAGTATAGTATACTATATATATAGTATAGTGTATCGTATATATATATATAGTGCCTAGTTTCTAAATTTGCAGCATGGTATTGGCATCGTTAACATTTACTCTGATAATGTGAGTCGAAAGCAGCCCATTTTCAAAATAAATCAATAACAAAACTGAGCATCACCCAAAAATAGTAAATTGTTTGGTTACCTTTGTGCTTCCAATGAATATTAAAGCGCAGGCTATGAGGGTCTTTGAAAAGAGATACCTACCAAAACAACCACAACTTGTTTTATCAGAAAGAAACAGTTAAAAAAACTCAAAATGAGCTTCTCAAAAAGATGCTGCAGAAAAGAGAAACAAGAGGAAAATCTGCAAACGCTAACATTTTTCTATGATATCTGTCTCGCAGGTCACAGTTACGCTGATGGCGATGTCGTGCTGCCTGGCGTTCCCGCCGCGCACCATTTACGACTACAAGTCGGACCAGCTCAACCACCAGCAGACCGGGGTGGCCGGGCGAGCCGTCAGTGGTGGCTACGGATGGACGGCTCCAAATGGCCAAAAATTCTCCGTTAACTACATCGCAGACAACAAGGGTTACAGAATCGTCAGCTCCAAGAACGTGTTTCCTGAAGAGGGCAAGCCTTTGGAGGTTGTGAAACCCGTCGCAGCTGCTGCAGCTAAAAGCTTCCCTCCGATTCCAGCGGCGCCAGCTGTACCTGCTGAAGCGAAATCTGCGAGTATTTCTTCCCATTCCAAGACATCTAGTTCTTCTTTCTACTCTCCTCAGGCCAAAAGCTCCTTAGCTCGCGCCCATTTCGGACTCTCTGCGTCTGCCACCGACACTCCTCAATCTCAATCGACGGCCGCACCAACACGCCGTCCAATCACAGTCATCTTTTTCAACACAACGCCCAAGCCGACTAGACCGTCAGCTTCTGTTGTTCCTGTTCCCAGTAAAGTTAACAGGCCCGTAGTAGGAAGGCAGCCGTCAGCACCCATCCCAGCTGAAAGTGAAGTTTCTGCTGGTGGAGCTGAAGAGCCCGCTGCTGAAACTGCCGAGGGTGCTGAGACGAGCGTGAAGAGTGCTAAATCGGTAGCTGCCGCTGATAGTGACGCAGCTCCTGCTGAAGGAACCGAAGCTGAAGGCGCAGGTGCCGAAGGTGCAAGAGCCGAGGGTGCTGAGGGTGCAGAGACTGAAGGTGCTGAAGCCGAAGCTGGAGGTGAAGGTGGTGAGGCTGAAGGTGCTAAAGGACAAGGTGGAGAAGAAGGCGGCGAAGGAGGAGAAGGTGGAGAAGGCGGCGAAGGAGGAGAAGGGGGAGAAGCAGGTGCGGAAGAAGAGGGTGCTGAAGAAGGAGAGGCGCAAGGAGAAGAAGGGGGTGAGGAAGAAGGAGAAGAAGAGGAGGGATCAGAATATGGCTATGAAGAGGAAGACGAAGAAGAGAGCGGGTCCAGCAGTGCAGGAGATGAGTGGTAGAGCCAGTGCCGGCCACTCCTGTACATAGTGTACAATGCCCGTACTTTTTTCACAACCGTACTTCACTTTCACTTTTTATCTCCATCATGCGTATTAAGTGTCTATAAGAAGCTTGAACAGCCGTCGTTGCAGAGGAAAAATGTTGATTCGAGTCAAGCTCAATTTTACGACGTTTTGTTTGAATTCCAGATAAAATTAAGGAACGAAATTGGTTAAATCTTCAGTTTAAAATATTGGGTTTGTCATACGTGCATAGATTAATGAAAAAAATACCAAATTAATTTGAGTTTATAAATAATTTAAATAAATATTATGAACCAAAGAAACTCAATCCTCTTTCACTAACCTGAACGGCTGCGCAGGGCTGAAGATTGACGTTCGTTAATCTCCTTTATAATTGTATGTACAAGATTACAAAAATGGTGAAATTTTCCCTGCAAACGAATGAATTTTTAAAATTCCCGAAATATATTTTAAAGTAGCCGATTATTGATGGATCATGGGTAACCAATACCTATATAATTACTGATATCTACTTCGTTTTAATTGCGTAGTTTACACTTGCGCTATTACGTAAGTAAAAGTTATAAAAATAAAAGTTACAAAGTTTATGTAGTACGTACACATGATGTGAAAATGACTCAGTAGGAAAAGATTTCGTCAGTTAATTTATCAAATCTGCAAAATGTTAAACATCTGTTAAATATAGATCCAAAAGATTGTTTTTAGGGCGTTTTCATGTTTTTGGTGTGGAAATAAATACAATACTTCTAAGACATTAGTTGGAGTAGCGTCGATAATCACTTCAACTGATGGTACATAGGCAGTGGTACGGTGACACAACTGATGGTATATAGATAATGATGTGTATTTCCCAGAGCAACGGAAGGCCCTGCAGTGCTGAGTACGGGGAAAATAACTGCAACCACAATATGAGAATACTGAAAAAATTCTTCGAGGTCTAAAAGTAGCCCAAAGAGTGTAATTTTGTCTTCAAAAAAAAAAAATAATAATAATAAAAAAATCATGATAAATTTGAAGAGTTATGAACATTTCTAAGAAAATATGATGATTATAGAGTTCTGATTCAGCTTCGCCCAAGTTCATTTTGTGTTCGATCAGTGTTACATAGGTTACAAATTCTCACAAATTTTAAACAGTCTTTATGGAAACTCAATTAAGTATACAACTGTACAAACATAGAGCATCAAACTAAAATTACACACAAGTATAGGGGAGATATATGCTTCGTTTAAGGTATTTTTGATTGACTACATATTTATACTTATGAAATCCAATACACTCCTGAAATCCAATATACTTATGAAATCCAATATACTTATGAAATCCAATATACTCCTGAAATTCAATATATTTATGAAATCCAATATACTCCTGAAGTCCAATATACCTATGAAATCCAATATACGCCTGAAATCCAATATACGCCTGAAATCCAATATACTCCTAAAATCCAATATATTCATGAAATCTGCGGGGCAACCCACTGCACATTGCAAAGACGAGAATACATGAAATTTTACTGCCTAAGAATGCATTGATTTGTTCGGAACGGAATTTTCAAGCTTACATCAATCACATCATAATTGGATACGGGAGAGCGATAACCGGTAAGCGGTGAAACATGCTTATAAATGCATGATATAATACATGAATTTAATACTTTGTCGATTGTGAAAGGCTTCCCATTTTGTTAACAGAACATTTCATCTTTTATGTTGGAAAGCAGAGTCAGAATTTTATATCACTACCAACAATTCCTACGGAAAAAGAATCTATGATGCATTTAGGTATTTACAATTCAATCGTCATGGAAACTAGTTATATGAAAACTCGTACAAAAGGAACAATTCCCAGTTCCTTTGCTCTGTTCCTTTCTTAGTTCATGATTCTGTACTGCAAGAAACAACGGAAAAATGTGGTAAATGCTGTCGGTCTTCTACACTCGACACATCGGGTAGCTACTCCAGTAATTATCTCTATTCAAACGTGAGTTTCCGAGTAGCATTAATTTCAACGCAAAAATTTCCTTTAATTTAATATAATTATCTTCGACGCCAGCCTCCACCGAATGAAGTTCGCATCGGTGAATACGAGAGACATAGACTATGGCTTCATTTCGGGGACCAGCGTTTGCTGAGTTGTTAGAACCGGACACTCCTCCTGTCCAAATTGTCGTCCGAGCTTGGACGGTTTTGGTGACTCCCTCGCTAAGGAGAAGCGAGACGCTTATCTTGGCACTTAAAAGGACATGTCAGAACATTTATTGACTACATGCGTAAGTGGAGACACAAGGGTGTGGGTTTAGAGCATCCATCGTAGAGCTGCAGCAAAACCTCGCGAGTGGAGAGGCTTGGCAGGTGCGGAGTCTGCATGCTCTCCGCGTGATTTGTTTCTCGGACCGGCGTCCCTTGTGGTTTAAAGGTACAGTGTCAGTAGAAGGAATCTATTGAGCTTTAATCATAAAACAATCCGAGAACATCTTTCGACAAAATTATGTTTTAAATCCGTCATGTTGACTCAAAGTAGAGGCTCCTAAATCCAAATAAAATTTTTCGAAATTGTTAGCTGAACTAAAAATCGCGAGCATTTTTTAGACTAATGTATTAAAGGTTTTTATTTTATTGAACTAACTCACAACGAAGTATTTTTTCAATAAATTAAAATATACATTCATACACAAGGCACAAAAACTAATTTATTATCTACACAAATAACTACTTAAACATGTATACGTGCATTATTAGCAACTGTCATCACGTCACGCAGATAACCTGCAGCGCATCTAGTGCATCTGTGAAAAAGATTAATAAAGTTTTCTTTCGCTAATTGCAGTCGTTTGAAAACAAATTTCTGATTAACTGAATCGAAGTATACCTCCAAATTTAAATATTCGTGTCCGAGAGAAACCAGCAGAGAAATGTATAATACTTAAGCCGGAACTCACCCGCAGATGACATGTTTACACTAGTAGATTCGTTAATAGAATCAATTGTACTAAGATATCAAGAATTTAAATCGCGCAAGGATGTTAGTACATTATTTCCATTGCGATGATACTTCTGGAGTGAGGTGACTTGCTCATGCATGTAGGTGAAGTGATGTATCTCTGTTGAAACATTAAAAGACTCATAACTAAATTGCACATGATTCACAGGAGCTTATTTAATTACGTTATTGTGAGAGTGAATTCGTGAATTTCTCTCTCATAACGCTGTCAAAAATGAGATTTACGTAAACGTGAATGAATACAATACGAAAGACCCAGAAAAAAGACAACGAATGTTTTGAATGACAAAGCCGTACGGAACAATTGACAGATTCCAGTGCAAGTTATGCCAGAAAATGAGGTGGCGGGTCGATGTGGACAAATTTCTGCTACACAAAGTTGACCCTGACACAAGATCGGCAGAGGTGGGAGGCTCGAAGGATGGCTCACGTCAAAAAACGGACTTTTGAAGGCTGAGAGAAGAAGAAGACGAATGTAGAGCATAAAACACAATAATCATTAAAAAAATCTCCGTATTATTTTCTTACCGTTTTTGTAACATTTGACTTTGAAGTGAGTATTAGTTCGCTATTCGACCTGAGGTACTCTAAAAGAGCATGATAACATGGTCAATAGACACTGTACCTAAGATCATTTGAATTGCTGGACTCATTGCTCACTCAAGGCTTTCGGCATTTTGTCTAAGGAAGGTTCAATAATTTGTCTAATTCATTCAACAAAGTGATTTGAATTTTTGTGATTGAGAGAAGAAACCATATGGTAGTTTTACTCAGCGAGTGGAAAATTGAATGCAAATTTTTGAAATTGCTTCCCTGCAAAAAGATATATAGAAAATCGCCTACAAAATCTACGGTCATTTGTATAAAATTTGAAAATGATGAATAATAATAGTCTAAATTCTAATGAAGAGTTTATTAAAGGAATGCAAAGATTCTTTAATTACCAATAAAATTTACTTTAAATTTATGTCTATAGATCGAGCAATGAGAAAATAATTTTGGTTATTACTCCATGAATTGAACTAGTATAAAAGACTCAAATCAGCTTTTGTTTCATATAAAAACTGACAAATAAGACTGTGAAATAGGTGCAATTACTCTGTGTACCTCAGGAGGAGAGTATGGCTTAAGAAAGTGAAACGTGAAAATTAGAACGTATAAGAGAAATTGACGGTTCTGGCAGCTGAAGACAGGCTTACCAGGAGCTTCAATATGTGGCTTACGTTGATTTTTGTGTCCTCGAGGTTTTCACGCAAGTTACAAGTCTTCATGCAAGAGTTCGGATACGCAAAAGTTTCTTAGTTTTCTCGCATCATATGCGTTGTTCAACACAGGGTGTTAGGGAAAAAGAGGTACAAAATTTCATACCTGCCAGAAAGTGGCAAACTAAACACTTTTACCTCTATGAAACTTTGTGAAAAAATTAAGTTTTTAAGACATTAGTTGTTTGATATTTGAAAGGAGGAAATTTGAAAAGAAAATTTCTCATAAATAACGTTTTTATATACTTTATTTACAGAAATTGTTCAAAGTTTCCATAACCCACATCGTGCTATGAAACCTCATACTCAATTTAGAACCACAAGCAGTGTCTTTCTTAGGCCTTATGGATTATTGTCGTGCCTTATTGATCGTACGAGTACTTACGCGCTGTATGTGTATTACATGCTGTAAATAATTGTTGTAAATTACTTTTCAAATGGATTGGAACTACCCTTTCGAGCGCGGTAAGCGTCATACAAAAATATGGCCTCTCAATCAGAATCCAAAATCAAAATCTCAATCAAATAATGCGATGGTAAATAAGAAGATGACAGCAGCTCACATCAATTCTAACAGCAGAAAATTAGGTAAAAGGAAGCAGTTAAAATTAGCCATCGAGGAGAAAATTAGCTATACTGGCCGCCTGCGTATCCGTTTTCCGCCGCCTGCAGCGATGAGCTGTTCGTTGTGGCGAGGTTTGAGGGTGTGTCGGATGGACACTTTTGTTAACACAGAACACAACTGAAACACAACATCGTTGGGTTTTCAATGCCTTACGACTTTTGACTCATGAGTGATGCGAGGAACGTGAGATTGAAGCTTCCTTCTCTAAGGCAAGCACACCGTGGTTTTGAGAAAATCCTTTTTTTTTAACCGGGAATGGAACCCTAATTTCCTGGACGCTACCAGTACGTCCCGGAGAATTGATTAGTTGTTTGTTAGTTTTGTTCGTTTCGATTCTGTTATGGTAGTACGGGTGGCACACCAGATCCATATATTCGAGGAACTTCAGATCCCAGATAAAATGAATAAATAAATAAATAACTAATGTCAACATTCTCTCTTAAGCTCATATAAAAAGCATATTTCACTTTTCTGGATATTTTATAGGTTTCTATATCGCATGTTTTTCACGATTGTTAATTTTTTTATGGTAGTCAATTTTGTTATCGTTTTTCAACAATTTTAGCAGTCAGCCTTACATTCTACAATCAAAGAAAACCAAGTTGTAAAAGTCTAAGGTATTCAATCGTCTTATTCAAAACTGTTTCTTATTTAATTAAATGATCGCTTTCTTGGGGGTGGTGCAGCGTTAGCAAGATACTTTGTGTTTTAGGAGGAAAATTAGTTCAAGAATTGGGTTTCAGCTTAAAATGTCAATTTTTTGATGAAATTTGTGACTCAAGAAGTCAGTCGTTTAGCGATAAATTGATGACTTCTGGTTGCAGAGCTCGGGTCTGGTGTTATTTTTACAAATTAGGACTTGAACTCAGCTCAAGCTCATGTTAAAAGAATATTTTTTTCCAGGGACTCGTGAGTTTGAAGGGGCAGCAAAAATCCACCTGATGAGCTCGTAATTTTAAACCAGGCCATGAAATGAAATTCAAATATAAACTTATAAATAGAATATTCATTCAAGCAATAGAATATTCATTCAAGCGCACAGTCGATCAACGAGCAATCGACATCCCATAACCCTTCGGGGCATCCCTTCATAACATGATTGTGTGTGATGAAGCGGAAGGGTTAGAATCCCCTTAACTCTTCTGTGAAGTTTTAGATCTGAGTGATAAGTTGTTTCAAATTGGCACGCGTTTCATTAGTCGATGGGTGTGTTACCTTCGTGAAGTTTTAAGCTGCTGCCCATAGCCTTGAAGTTGTCAAAAGCAAAGAATAAACTTTCTAGGTCGTACAGTTTCATCATTTGTGGGAAAATTTAGGACCTGTCTAAAAACATGAACGTAAGCAGATTTTTTAAATTTCAACTTCATTTTAATCACCGCGGGAGATGAATTTCGTGCATTAGAAACCCGGAGAGAAAAATCAGTCATTCAAAAGTGACAGATTGGGGGTCGCAAAAACCGTAGTGTTACAGACAGAAGGTGTTCAGCCGTTATATATATATATATATTCATAATTATAAAAAGCCTACAGCAAACACAAGAAAAGGTAATGTATACATAAATTCAAAAAGTCGTGAGAAAGCTACAGTTTATCTTGCTAAGTGGTTCAACTGTCGCCGTTCGAATTGAATCCAATTATTCTTTTCGAATAATTGGATTCAATTCGAAATGTTACTCATGTCTTCGAAATTTTTCTTGTTTTAAATATCCTCCAGTAAGGCTGACTCAGAACTTATTTCGTAGGGACATAGGGACGCCATGGTTTAATCATTCAATTTTTCTGAAGAAACTACTGAATGATGAGCGAAAAACAATTTCTTCATAAATTTTGTAGCAATTGCCAGAAGAATTTACCACAATATAAACAGGAGACCTATTATAAATGATATAGGATATGGACAGTGAAGAAGATTCCAAGGAAGTTAAAGTGTTTTTGATGTGTTTCTATTTTAGTTCAAATTTACAATATACATTAGTGTCACTGCTATGCAACATTTCTATGTATTTTTCAATCTCATATATGAGTGAAAATAAATTCATTGCTCAATATCAAATCTCAAATTGGACGGGAAAAAGTTCGACGTGCCGCTGCTACAGCAGTGGCTAAACCGTTCAGAATGAATTCATTTTGAGGCTGAAATGAAGACTTATGCATTAAATTCAATATCATGATAGTTCATACTTTACCAATACATGCTTTTGATTCACGTTGAAAATTTTATATGATATTGATTCCACATAGTGAATCGTTACATTGCCAAAAAATTAATTCATACATATCCTGCATAACATCTGACAACACAAAAACCATTTCGTAGTACGACTTATGGCATTCCAGAACCAAACCCATGATTTCTGAACACAACAGCAACTCAGTCGAAACGCATCTCAGCCCCTTACTGCAGCGCAGTGTGGCACTGCGTGAGAGACAGAGCTTTCTGTGCTCAGTGCTCAGCTTCTCACGCATATGCGTGAACGCAACCAACGAAGATGAGCATAGCTTATGAAGCGCAGAGTTAGAATTTTAACTAAATCTGAGGAGCTAAGGACTGACTGCTGACATTACGCGCGTAAGTTGTATTAATGTTCTTGTGTTGTACGAGCATATAAAGAAGAATAGAAGGAAAAATTACAATCATCGTATGTGATTATATTCAATCGTATGAAATCAATCACGTACAATGAATTTGATAATTATCAAATGGGAATGGAGAAGACGTCGGTTACGCAATAACTATACAGGTGCCGTCACTGATGCTCATTTTTTTACAGAATCGATATGGCTGGACCGAATGATAAGGAAGCACTTTTATTTTTATTTATGATCTCGAAAGAAATAACGATGCTTTTCGTACACTTTGAAATAAAGTTAGTCTTGTCGTCAGGACTTCAGTATATAGCAGTATATGTCTGTAATAATCTGAAAACAGTACGTATTGATAGCTAGTCTCTATGAAATTAATTGATGTTTTGTCAAACGTGCCAAGTCACTTCAAAATGAACAAGCGCTTTATAATCCCGAATGAATCCTTTGCAAAGTCTTGAAAAAATGGACTTAATGTCCGTAGACTATATTGTCAAACTGCATTGCGCAAGTCGAACTTGGTCAAAGTAAACATTAACATACTGTCAGAGTATCATTTCATTTGGTCTTGAAAGCTTGAAAAATAGAACATGCCAAATTTTAAAATATGTACACCAAGATAGAATCGTACATAAATAGTAGTAGTATACTGTAAGTTCAGCTATTTACGTAAAATTTGCAGACCAAGACATATAACATAGTTTTCTGGTTTTCATTCTTTCTCTCTCAAATACAGTTCATCTTGCGAGGAAATTTATATTGCACCTTCAGGTGGGCCGTAGCGTTGTATATTCATTAAACTGTAGGCTGACACCAATTAAACGGTGCATTTCCGAAATGAAAATTTCCTTGTGTTTCATGGGACTAACTCATAGCATTCCAGTTTAGGAACAGTCGAACAGCATCGGCTTCCACCCATTCAAAAATATTTAAAAAAGTAATTTTAAATGATAAACATAAATTATGAGCAAATGCGAGGGAAATTCAAAATTTACACGTGACGTCGCATCATCTGGTAAAATGAAAATGTAAAAGAATTAGAATTAAAACAAAACCTAAAATTATTGAAGGTAGGATCACTTCGATTGAATGATGGAAACTTTCAAACTGTGACATCAAACAACATAAAGACAAAACTACATCAATGCACAAGAAAATATTCCAATAAGACAAATTGATGTGCGCTGAAGGGCGGTGCGTGGATACAACAGTTTAGAGAGGGGAAAATCTAATACTTTGGAACGAATTCCTTGAAACTATTACCAATTCTCCCTACATCTCCTACATTTAATGGGATGAGATGGTTAGGGTTCATTTTTATGAGGTTTGAAGTTAGAGGGACCTTGGCCTTTATATTTTTCCCTGTGTATTGAAAACTGTGAGAAACTATACGTATACCCTACTTATTTTTTTGAGAAATATTTTTGACAAAATAATACTGAGAGACTATTAATTTTCTTTATTTGGAAGATGATGTCGTTTGTTCATGAGTTACATAATTGATAAACGTTGTCAGGTATTTTACTAACAAATTNCAACAAATTTATACAATAAGTAGTTATCCGCATCGCATTTAATGGGCAAAATGTGTATAGCTAATAACAGTCTGACAAGCCTAGGGTTCACAACATATATCGAAGCATTTTTCGCAGATGTTCGTTCCAAATTCAAAATCTTACATTACTTCGTATTACCTTACATTAAATTACAAGATACCTACAAAAGAATACTATGAGTGCATTTAAAACAAGAGAGCTTTTCATCTGTACAATGCGCAATTCCCGACGGAGATATCCAGTACCGTCACAGAGCTTCCAAATTCACTGACACAAGTTTGTGCAACTTAATTTTTAAATTCGTTTTCTTCCTTCAACCCCAAGGTCGTCAGATGGCACAGCGAGGGAGGGTAATATACATGTACATAGAACAAGACCTTCCACCTCGGGTGCCGGACTGCGGTTGTATTCCGATGTTACCATTTCAATAACCGACATAGAGGCAAAGTCTCAACGCGTTGAAGTTTTCTTTTCTGATGAGCTTAGCCGATTGACACCAAGCTAAGGTACACTCTCATAACCCTCCAGGGATTGTAACACTTTTTTAACTTCATGCATATTTAATAGTGGGGAGATGATACTACACTTTTGGCGTCTCTCCGCGGGAAAGTAGTTCGTACACAAGAGAAAATAGGTCGTACACAAACGAAAGTAGTTCGTACACAAGCAAAAGTAGCTCGTACACAAGAGAAAGTAGTTCGTACACGAGAGAAAGTAGTTCGTACAAAAGGGAAAATAGTTCGTATACGAGGGAAAGTAGTTCGTACACAAGGGAAAGTAGTTGTACACAAGAGAAAGTAGTTCGTACACAAGAGAAAGTAGTTCGTACACAAGAGAAAGTAGTTCTAACACAAGGGAAAGTAGTTCGTTGCGTACGCGGAGATGTAGAAAGTAGGATCAAAATTATTGACGGAAAACAAAACGGAAACTGTGCACTGTCACCATGTACACAGTGTAAGTTTTTGCCGCGGGTTATCACAGATACATATGTACATGAACAATTTGTACAGCGTGCATCAATTTAGGTGTTGAGCGAAGTTGAATGATTCATTTTGGAAGCATATAATTTCTTATTCTTTTCCAACGTCGAAGAATATGAAGATGAAAAAGAAAACAAAGGTGACGATTGGTGGAAGAATTCGTATTTTCTGTGGAATATTTACGGTCCTATGAGTTCCTGAAAAAGTTTTTTGATGCGTAACTTACTGCTAGACAATAGAAGACGCTCGTGAAAGATACACCGTAAAATTTCAAATATTAGCAAGGAATAGAAATCCTTAAAACGAGTTAGCTTCGTTCCCGGAACTGTGACGTCATATTCTTACTCTTCAGAGGTAGTTGAACACATTACAATTTCTATCACTGGCCGTAAGCATTTTTCGATCTGGGGATCAAATCGAAGAAATGGAAGAAAATGAAGCTAAGGATGACGGATGCCCTTTCTCGCTGTTTCACGAGATACATTTTCGATCATTAGACTCAGCTTTGACAAATACGATTCCAAACTCTGGACAAAAGTTCATCAATGAGGGATTATTGTAATTTTTAGAAATTTCGTGATTCTATTTTTTTCAGATTCATGATAACTACTCGTGAATTACGCATTAATTCAAGTAATATTTTCATTATAAATAAGGAAAAACAAAATAATGAATGAATTGAAGGAAAAAGACAAAAACGTGGACCTGAGCGTGAGAATTTCGTAGATGTTGTATGGATTTCTAAATTTATTCTAACACTCGTCGTTGTAAAATAATCATGGTGCTGGCTCAACTAGGGCATTATATGTACTGCTCAGGCATTGGTAGTTTTTAACATTCAAACAGCCTTAAAAGGATACTTCACATTATGCGTGCGTTTTCTTAAAATCAGCGTTATTAAGATCACACAATAAGCCACAGCCGTGTTGTGAAGTCCCTATGAACGCCACGCGGATTGACTTCCAGCCTCTTCAAATTTCCGAACTAGCACAAACTTGAGACAAAAAACTCCATGAAAATCGTGAACACATTCCTCAAATGTATGCGTTATTTGATATCAGATGACTCAGGTTAGGTGGGTTACCAAGGCTGCGGAGGCTGGTCAGAAATGTTGATTTTCGTACGCAGTACTCGCTGGATTACTAAGGCAACGCTGCGTTAACATTTAATGCAGTTTGAATGTACGTCATAGGTGTTGAAAAAATTCTCTACATTACCTTATGGAGACTAAGATACATTATTGTGCACTAAAAGTTATAAGATTCATTTCTATGCATACTGGAGATATGGAACACATTGCACAACTACAAAATTTTGCTTAGGAAAGCTTCACTATTTCACCAATAGTCCTCATAATTTATGATTTTACACGAAAATGAATTTCAATAAATTTCCAGCTTCCAAAATTTCACAAGTTCAAAAATCTCATTTGGTGAACTTCTCCCCTTCGTCAATTTTCAACGACTTTACGACTTCAGTCAACCTAAAATTAAATGCAATGTATGTCAATACAGAGTTTCCCGGTATTTCTGCTCAGTGTATGACCGCAAACTCAGCGATGCGTCGCATAGATTTACTCGGCGAGTCTCAAAACTTATCACAAAGCAGAGTCGCCGCGCGTGAGCTCGCAATCTGTGAAGAATTGAACTTATTTTTACAACTGGCCGCAAGGGCCTCACGTGAACCTTATATTTAAGGCTTGAGAATTAAGTGAAGCTTGGTGGAGGTGTTTACGAGGGCTCAGAAACATAGCTTGATGTCGTACGTCGCACTTCGTGCGAGGAAGCTTTTGATAGCAAGAAGAACGCTTGCTATTTTCAATGACGCACGACTTAGACGTTGCAACAACTTTGAACATCGTGAATCGTGTTGCAATGTGTATCGTGTTTGTAACGTCAGAGGAGTTAAGTATGATGAATGTTGTGCGCTGAATGTATTGCCTTCTTGAAAAAATAAGCAAGATTTATTTTGCTTGTAGTTAATATAAGATGAATATTTTAAAATCATGGAAATAAACAATGATTTTTATGATTACCATTCATTAAGTTACCCCTATTTAATTACTAGTTTAATCCACACTATGAATTCACGAATGACCTGTTGAATCTGGTTGACAGAAAAGAAGACAATTTGCCTTGAAAAATACATGTACGGTTCGGTTTACTCCAAATATGCATGCAATGCTTGTTAGTGAGTTTCTGAATGTAATAGGTGAGTAGGTTGTCGTACAACTTCAAGACCATTCGATACAAAGCTTTAAAATAAAAATGACCACGCAATCCACATATGTTTATGAGATGTTTGTTCAAAGTAAATTCACAAGTTCAATATTGAACATAACTTCGAAGAGCACAACCATGTGCCAGACTGTCACAACGGCGACAACATAAAGACACTCAAAGATTTACAACAACTTGCACGGTGTCATCGAGACGCCACTTGCATATTCGATGAGCGTGCCTCTGTTCTCACGAGCGAAAATAACAACAATAGTAATAATAATAATAGTGCATCAGGGCAGGGGTTGTTTCTTCAAAGCTCGCTTGTGCCGTGCATCACGCCACGGTCTGGTTCCTGCCCACCGCACCCGCGCTTGACGCTTGCATACCGTGCATGTAAATGAGACACAGGCGAACCTGCCTAGCAAAAGTCTAGTGTCGCTCCCGAGGAACTTCAGGGATCTAAAAAGTGCCATTTGAATGCTTAAGGTTGTTGTAGAATGTGAACGGACAAATCTCTTCCACCCAGTACGGTCCGGATGGGAGATGCTCGAGTTGCATGAGGCCCTCCTCATTCTTTCAGAGATAACTCAAGAGCTCCGTGCGGATGTGGGTTCTCTGAGCGCTCAGAACTCTGAGCGCCTAATCACGCTTTGCGTTCTCTAAAGCGTGATTAGGCACTGGTCTCTCGCTCTATGAGAATTTCCTTGTCACTTTTACACAGTACTTTTATACAAGTTTATTTGAATTTCAGTCAGTTCTGGTTAAATTTCCCAGCAAATACTACTCATAAATACAATACAGTAAAATTTAAATCAAATTTAAATCCAATTTTAAAACAATACAAATTTAAGAGAAAATTTAAATTATAGTTTGACCCTTTGAGCATAAGCGGCATGATAAGCATCGAATCATTTTTATTTGATTCAACTTAGCTGTTTTTATGTTCTTATCCAGATTTTTCAGTTGAATTGAATTGGGAATAGAGAAAAAGACATTTAATCTGCAGAAAATATTTTACAAACCATGATTTTTGAGAGCTTTTAGGACAAATCTACAAATATTCAAACAAATTTCAGATGCTTGAGAGGAAAGCAGTAATTGTTTTTTATAATTCCAGCAGAATTGAAGACTACTTCTTCAAGTCGTGAACGCAAGAGGGAAATATTTCTGTTCTAACTAAACTCAGGCCTGTAAAGAGGAAGAAATTTTACAAAAGTATTACAAGGAAAGTGAACTCCTTAGAGATTCAAGAGATACATTGAGCAAGCGATTTAAATTTTTAGGCTAAGCAACTCGAAATATTGAGAAACGTGAGCAATGATCATGTATTTTCTTCAACGTATCATGAAAGCATTTGTTCAACGCACCGTTGGAAAATACTTCTCTTGCTTCACCCCTGACGTGGTTCAGCGTGTTATCGTGATGTTAACGTCTGAATGCCACGATAATGCAAAAATCATTACCCTCAGTCAAAGCGCCGCAAAAAGAGCAAGGAGCGTAGGAACTGACCCTGTGGCTGTGAAGCTCACCATGATCGCCAGCAGCCACGCCTTCAGCGTCTCAGTCAAGGACAAGAAGGTAAAGGCACTCGTCGCGCTGCCTTCACTTTTGCCTGCAAGCTAAAGCGTCTAATTAATTATTACAGGAGCTTTGAGTTATCTACTGTCTAACGGTCGTAATTGTGGATGCAGATCGCGTTGATACAGCTATGAGGAAGTAAATGTATTGTGAGTCGTTAGACAATGGTGCAGGAACGTTGATAGTTGTGGGATATACATAATTAGGCGGTGTGTGGCCATAAAACCCTATTGTTTCGCTCGAAAACTTGCACGTCGAGTGTTTGTTTGTCTACGGGAAATGTACTTTACTATTAAAAAATGGTTTTTAATGCAACGCTGACTTGATTATATGTTACTGAATGCAGTTTGTTTACTTAGTATTGTTGAGAAGAATAAGTATTGAAATAAATGCATGAGAATAATGGAACAACGTGAAGTTAAGCTTGCCATTATCATTACTAGAAGGAATTTAAAAATTAACAATTATGAAGTATTTATAAGGGTATTTACCGCTACATTAGAATTATTGTAGCTATTTTGAGAAATGAAGAATGGGGGTAGGTGTGGTTCGATTCGGAAATTATAACTGGGTATTATTCTATGGAAAAATAGTAAAAATAAACTGTTACAAAGTCTGTTCAGAGTAGCTTAAAGTGCTATATATTAAAATAATTAGTAAAATTCTTCCAAATACCGTTTAGATATCATAAGTATAGTAAAAGTAATTAGGAATGAAGAAAATTCTATCCACAAAAATGGTGAAATCATCGTTAACGTACTGAATGATTTTTCTTGCATAAAGTAAATTGAACAAAGTTTTGCTGTTCCTGATTTCCCAGGTAGATTTTAACCATAATAAATTCTTCCTCTAGTATGGGTACAATTTAATATGAAAAAGCATATAATTATTTTTTTTACTTCAGAAATCTTGGGATTACAAGCCCTACAAGGCTTGAACAAATCTCTTCGGCTCGAGTAAGCCATTTTTTTACAGCCTTCATCGACCAGCTCGTTTCTTACTCCTTTAGGGCAGTTTTTATCGCCCCCAGCAACACTAAACAGCTGGTCTGTACCCTCATACAGTTAGCGCGGAGTGCACACCTGAAATCAACGACTTATGGAGCAGGACCTCTTTTTAGGCCCTTGATTTCCTGAACACCCCCAGGACAGGCAAGGGGTCACTAACTGCTGCGGTCTACTTGTATACTACCGCGTGTAGCGACTGACAAAGATCTGATTTCCATTTGTGTTAGTAAGGAATTGATGTAATATCGATTGAGCTCTGTTTGAGGAAGCGTTCGACGTGTTGGTGACCCGCCGTAAAAAGAACGGATGAGAGGAAGAAGATTTTATGAGACGTTGATTGACCGTAGAAAGTATGTGTGTTGAATGAATGTTTGATTATTTATTGATTGGTTCAGGACTTAAGTTTTGATCCGAAGGAGGCTGCAGGGCTGTCGGTCTGCGAGAGCAATAACCAAGTTTTCAAATTTAACCAATCAAAAATAGGTGCAAATATGACTAAAAATTAAGTTACATTCTGTTGCTTTTTCGCTGTTTTTATTGTAACATTTGTCTATTTTTTTGGAGAAAAAATAAAACCAAACTTGTGAAACTTTGAGATTCTCAACTGAAAAGTATTTTTCGTATATAAATTAGTCTGTGGCGAGCATATATTTTAATTTCCTTAGAAGTTTATTTGGTGATGAAAAATAGAATTTTCTCAATCAAGTTTGTTTTGAATCAAAATTCAATGAAAGTCGATGAAACATGATGGTTATTTCACAGAAGATTATAGACGCAGAAATTTTGGCAGAAATTTTTGCAATTGTTTCGAAAAATAAACGTACGAGGTTTCAAGATTTTCAATTGAGAAGTGTTACACTTACATATATGTTCTTTCAGTTTACCGAAAACTATTTTTCAAGAATTGAGTAGAAGTACAAGGAATAATTTTCAAATTGATTAGAGTATGTCTCAAGAATTTTTCAAATTTTCGATGATTCGTAAATGAACAAAATTCTGCATGTATGAAATTCTTCATCGGTAGATAAAGAAACACCATCAATTTGCAACGAATACAATTTTTTTGTCAACAAACTGTACACTGGACTCAAATTTCTCAGATTTCCGAATTAAGAAATATTGGGCAAATGAGAAGTACTATTTTATTTGCATCTCTCATTTATTAATGATATTATCGATGATTAAATTTGAGTTGCAGACAATACTGTTTTATCGATTTTCTAGCAAAAATTAAAAATATGTTGGCATACCCTCATGAAGTTTAGTGCGCTTATGCTTATTGATGCATTAATCACTTAAACTCAGCAAAAATATGAATTTTTTCTGTACGAGAATAGATTTGATAATTTTACTATATCTTGAAAAAAATTAATAATAATTTCTAGCCATTTAACTATGCCGATTTCCAATTCTAATGCTTTTTAGTGGAAATTGCCTGCATGTATGTTTTCCTAATTCACTTGTTGTCAATTTTGGTAAAGCAAAAATTGCTCACCCTTTTTCATGATTTCCTAGCAAATAACGCAAGGTAATAGTATGATTATTCAATGAAGTTTTCATACTTTCATTTGACGATTCAAAATTCAACAAAACTTTGTGCAAGGACATTTGCATCAGTTTTCAAATATTGCTGCAAGCACAAGAATTCAATTATAAAAATTCAGTACTACAGCCATATCCATCGTTCTTCATCACTTTTCTCCTTTTGTATCAATGGGTCCACATCCTTTGCTGAGTGCTCAATCAGATCACGGCGTAAAAATTCTTGCAGGAAATGCGCACGAACAATTTTATTCGAATTTCACAAACGTTACACCAAAACTAATGATTATTCGTGGTTTCAGAAGCACAGGAGTGGCGTTGTGTTGAATTTCGAGCGTCGGAGGCGTGGTACACCAATTCTGCCCTCGTAAAGACAGGCTCGGGGATTCGGGGGCAGCACCTCTGAACTCAGTCCCTACTACCAACCATTAAAACTTGGAATAAAAATGGAATTCGAGAAGTAAAACGAGATTGAGAGTGGTGAGCAAAATCCAGCCTTAAGGTCGACTGGAAATAAAGGAAAATTGTAGCACGTTAGTGAGACCTGTGCGGTAGAGAGGCTGGGAACGCAGGGAGCTGCTGCAGGAGCCTTTGACGATGCATATTTTTACTGATGCAGAGACGCTATTTAATGTTGAGACGACAGCGTATTTGAGAACTGCAAAAATAACCCGTTTTTGGAAGAGCCATAGTCCAATATTGCCCTATAAATCACAAATACTCACTGTCAAGAATCATCAACGCTACTGAAATAGAACGATTTCCTCGCGGTAACCATCGTTACTTTTGAAATGCCCGAGTGTGACGTCGCAAAAGTTCCCGTTAATAGCATGCGGGAAGTACTTATCCAATTGCCACCACAATCAATGAAACTCAACTGCATAATGAGATGCTAATCGTGTTGGTTCCGCCGCTAGCATCGTGTGCTCAATGCAGACGACAACTCGTCGCCACAAGTACGAAATTTTTACGCTAGGACAAGAATGTGGATTTACACCGTGGGGCTTGATTTAAGACTTAAACGCTAGAATTATAATGCAGATTTACGCTAGGACAGGAATGGGAATTTACACCATGGGACTTGATTTACGATTTAAAAGCTAGAATTATAATGCAAATTTACGCTGGGACAAGAATGTGAATTGACACCGTGGGACTTGATTTAGGACTTAAACGTTAGAATTACAATGCAGATTCACACGATAAGGTTTGAATTTAGACTTAACGCTAGTACAAACTGTAGATATTCACATTTGAACTGGAATGTAGGCAAACAAGTTGAGATCCGAGTGTAAATTTTACGTTGAAACCGGATTGTAGATTAATGCGTTAGAAATATGATGCAGAATTACATGCTATGTTCGAATGTGGATTTGCATGCTTATACTGAAATGTGTAATTCCATCCTATACTTAATTCGAAAAGAATTTTGGATCATGAAAGTGGATTTATCGATGAAGAATAAAATATTGTGCAGAGTAAGAATCTTGATGAAAATCATTCACGTGATTCATAGCTGTTGAAAATTGATTCAAGATCATACTCGGAAAATGCAGGACTTTACTCGCGAAACTAATCACGGAAACTAATCCATTTACGCTTTGAAACAGCTTTATTCGCCTCTTGAACGAGAGTATTGTTCAAATTAATTTATAGTTTTATTTCGAAATAAATTTAGAAGGAACTAAAATTTTCTATATTTTACTTTTACCTTCTTAAAAGAGAAATTAAAACTAAATAGTATTCATATCTCTTCGGAACTCAATCGGTGTTGTTAGTCGAGTTTCATCCCACTCTTACTCAGTGCGTTCTATTCAGAGTGACTACTATTTTTATCAACTGATGAAAACCTCGTTTCTGAGACAAGTTCGATCGTTCTTTTGCGTTGCTTCAGCTCCAAGATTGTTCCAGCACATCATAAGTTTCTCTTGCCTTAAGTGTATCTTGTTGTCTTGTCGGTATCCGCCAACCATGATTCGTTCCTACTTTTAGAGCAACTGCAATCGGTAACTTCTGTTAACTGCAGCAGCTTTCCAATTGTAATTTTAGGAGTTTGATTTCAAATTGAACTGAACCTCAACTTCCTGTCATGAATAAAAAGGTACGACAATTTGGAATTTTTGTTCTTTTGATTCATAACATAACTAAAGGTCAGGAAGTAATCCACTCCAAGTAATGATGCAGTGTATTTTTCACAGCTACCAAGAACTTAATATTAGTTAGAACATACGCATTATCAAAGAAATAAGAACATTTTAAAAGTTAAGCCGTATTTTCCTAGAAGTTAAACTTTTGAACAGAATATTGTACAGAAGACTTGTATGTACGAAAACATAGACTTTTGAGTAGAGACTTCAAATTTTCTACGAAATTCTGTGTCCTTTTATCAGAGTAAATCTTGCAAGCGAATCACAATAGTTAAGAAGAGAGCTGCATCGCGCTGAGGCTCGGGCAGTTTTGACGAGACTGCCACAGCCGAGACCAGGGCAGAATATCGACAACTTCCCTTGGGGTGAAAAGAGATGAGAAATCGGCTAGTTTCAAAGTCAGAATCTACATTTGGTTTTTCTGCCTGATAATGTCGCTCGAAACGGATTCAAGTTTTATCAGAGTTGTGGTTTAAAAAAACAACCTTTATTAATTCCAACACGTTTTACCGCTGGGTTTCAATGCCTTACAACTACTGGCGTGGTGAGGGATGTGAGAAATGTGTCGTTTACACTTCCTTTTCCAAGGGAAGTGTTCCCTGGTTACGTGAAAATGCCTTGACTGAGCTGAGATTCGATCCTAGGGTTGACATGTTTGAGTGACATGTTTTCCTTAATAACATAATTTCCTTTTTAGTTCAAATAGTGCAAAAAAAGGTGTGGAAAAAATGAATTCCCAAGTGCTCCCTAAAGTCCGTATAATTTCTGAAGAATTCTATGAGAAAAATAGATGGAAACGAAATATTACGATTTCCCGCAGTCTCCAAACTTACTCTAACGCCATTTCATAATATTCCAGTCAGCAAAAATTTCAACCAGTGTGTTAAAACCATGAAAAAGAATTGGATGCAACGCGAATAAATTTTCATAAAAATGGATTCAAATTATTTGAGTGCGACGAGATGATAACATTAAACGTCCAATTAATTTATATAGGTCTCTTGAACGATGTTCAAATGGTGTCGATGAGACCGGACATTTGCATCGTACTGATGTCCTTCGCAGACATCGTAAGTAATCGAAAGTCTCGGAGGAAAACACCAGCAGGAGTTTAATTTTTTAGCCAGCGTCCTTGAAGACATTGAAGCTTCGTGCTGATTTATATCTTAGTAGATGAAGGATTAACCGTGTTTAAGGAACTAATAAGGGAACCAAGACAGGTGCTAAATACTTTTTCCCCAGTTTTAATTAATCTTGTAAAAACAGGTTCTAGCGGATGCATTTGGGGCTCCTGTTTTGGCTAAGGATTGTGTTTTTTTTTCTCGGGCGATCGACTTACAAATGTCCTTGAATTCTCCGATCCCCAAGTTTTGTGTGGTCACAAGTTCTTGCCTGCAGCCTGAGACCATGCAAGTTTAATTTAGTTCAGATAAATAGTAATTGCGCTTTTGTCTCTGTTGCATGCCTGTCAAATCGAGAGCGAAACCTACAGACGGGGAGAAGCCTTTGAACAAAAGCCACAAAAAAATTAATTCCGTGAAATATCAATCAGATCAGCTGCTCGCTGCAAAAGACCTCGGCTGTTGTTTCAACAAACTTTGTGAGTTGATTCATACTACATGAGCATCTGGTTGAGCTCTACAGTAACTAAACCTGTGATTTTCAGGAAGGTAATTCAAAACTGATCAACGTTTTGCCTGCTATTTTATTACAGCAAGATTAATGTGTCTGTATCATAATTTCCCTGTCTAAAATATCTCATACTATATTGAAGTACGAAGTTCACAATAGATGGTAAAAGTTTATTTAACCCCTCTCATACACATTAGCTTTTAAAAGTTTTATCCAACACAGTCAAAATGTGTTATCAAGGCCAAGAAGTATGATGAAGTTCGGATGAGAAGAATATACCCTTATAGTCAAGAAACACTCTCAATTTTTTTCTTTGCATTCGGTAATGAATTCAAATTTCAATTGAAAACTACGTTTTTAGAAGTGTGAACTTAAGTTCATTATATTTTTCCTTTCTTCAAAGCGTTGCACAATTATTCTTCAAAACTTTGTTGGAAGATATAATCCATCAGAAGTTATGCGGTCGTTTATGTTGTAATATGGACCGGGTGCAAAGTTCCTTGTGATAAAATCCTCCTGTGGTCTGTGGGCAGCAGAAAAACATTTTCTGTGTGTTGCAATACAAAAAAAAGAAATGGAGGAATTTTCTTTAGTATCCTCTTCTCCAGGGCCGATTCCTGCTAAACGAAAAGTTCTTATTAAAATACGACTTTTTTTACTAGAGGGAATTTACGGGTTGTACTAAGTGTTAGAAAATGGGAATCAGTCTAGTGTTTACCATGGACTTACCAGAGAAGTATTATCACAGCAAAATTGTGTTGAATAAATTGAAAATTATCACTTCGGAGAAAAACATTCCAAAGAGAAGACATGAGATAATTGACACTTATTTCTCATGGATCCGCTCCACAGTGAAAATCATGGAAGGAATGGAACAAGGTCACTAATTTTATTGCGCTAGGTGATATCAGCTAACAAGATGAAATCGGAAGCATTTAAAGAAGAACCGCGGATATAATGAAGTGAGAACTTAAAGGTATACTATGCCATGGTCACTTAACGAAAACAGGTGTCTAGGGCTCGGATATACAATATTGTTTCGATAAAAAACATATGGGGACATGGTTCGGTGATGTGATGAGTCCGTTTCGCTGTGCACGGTGTAAAAATATTGCATTTTTCTTTTGTATTGCAAGAGTGAAAGCTGTTGGTGGAGTCAAGTTGGAGAAGGGGTAACGTTCATATTCAAGAAAGACAAAATACGGCCATGGCAATGGGGAACACGATTGATTCGGAGCCAATTGCAGGAACTGAAATTTTACATAGTGTTTAAAACGACGAATGTGTAATTTTGCTAGAACCTGAAGATACTTCAGACTACAATACATGAAATATGAAATTCAAAGGAATATCAGAAATACCTTAATTAAATACTAGGACTTTTTTTTTATTTGACTTCAAATTGTATTTTAGACGCTTAGAGTGGGTGTCGTTGTTAGGAAGATTACAGAACACTCGGGAAAAAGTTGAATAAAAGCAAGAGCAGCCACAACCAGTTTAAACAATGCAGGATAGAGTACGCTTTGCATCGTCTTGGTAGAGGTTAGCCATCAGAGATCTTACAAGAACATCATCAGAGAAAAAACACTATCAGAGAGGAAAAAAATGAAGAAAACTCTGAACAACAGTGTTTGGTAAAAAATAGAGCGCACTTCGGATCCGCAACTTAGAGGAAGAAGGAAAGTAAAGGTTGTATTATAGCCCAAAGAAGGAGAGTTGGAACGACGGGACGACTCATTCCACTTCCTTACTCGTGTGTTTGCCGAAAATCAACAATTAGGATCACATGTGGCCACAAAAAGTGATGTCCTCTGACGAGGCTGGTGGGTACAAGGTCGACGTGGCTCCAAAAAACGATCGGTGCTGACGTAAATGGAAGTCCAAGGCTTCAGCTAGGAGCAGCACAGACCACTCTCGATGGGCGGAACTACCGGGCGTGGTTCTGGGACCAGTCTCCAGCTGGTTCACTCTCAATTGTGTGGGCTGATGTGAACCGGTGTGTAATTGGTGTGTAATTGATGTGTAAGTGGTGTGTAACTAGTGTGAAACTGGAGTGTAACTAGTGTGAAACTGGTGAATAACTGGTGTGTAACTGGTGTGTAACAAGTGTGTAACTGGTGGGTAACTTGTTTGTAATTAGTGTGTGACTGATGTGTAACGTGTGTGTAAAAACTTTTGTGTAACTTGTGAATAAGTGGTGTGTAGCGTGTGTGTAACTAGTACATAAACTTCTGTAACTACGTTGTATATAATTTGTATGCTGGGATTTGAATTTTGAAAACAGCCATACGAGGCACTTGACCGTTGTCCACTTTGTTCTAAAGATTGTGTAGGTTACACTGTCGTACGTACGCTAAAGATGGTGTCAAATGACGTACAAGGCTGTTGACGTTAGCTCACTCTGCTCTAAGCCAGAGCCGAGCATTGCGGACCGAATCGGGACTTGTGACTTCACCTGTTCTTGATCAAAGTCGCGGATAATTGGCGCTGTGACTTTACTTAGTTCGACTTTTTCAACACGTTTGTGACTTACGACTTTTCGACTCGTAAATTGATAGTGTGACAGAATCGCAAAGTCGCAACTCTTTACCGAGAAGCCCAACTCTAGATTATGATACCACTACTTCTACTACTACTACTACTTCTACTACCACTACTACTACTACTACTACTTCTACTACTACCAACTCTAGATTTTTGTGTTACGAATGATTCACGTTATCATGGCATCAAATTCTTCCTATGCGATCGTTTTTGGGCAGAAGCAATAGCGGTTGCTCTACTACAGAGTTGCTAAACTATTGATGTAATTACAAATATTGACGAACAGCAAAAAAACTTAAAAGTCGTATGTTTCGTACGGAATATTAACTAATAAAATGTTTCAGAAATAGCATATCGTTTTTATTTTGTCTCCATATTTACTTTGTTTTTTATCACTACAGAAGTAGCGCCTAATCTATCTAAAGGCACGGGATAGATTCAAGACATGCACATTTGAAATTGAGTGCTCATGGATACCGAACACTGGAAATTTCATCCAGACAGCGTGTTCTTAAACACCATACAGTGCAATGTATGAATAGCTGGAGTTTGCACCGGCTAAAGAGGAAGGGAATGATACTTTGAACCTCAAGTCACCTTTTTCAATTTGTTGTTTCACTTCAAGAACCGGTATTGTACGCGATGGAATCTCTTTCTTCATTTCGTTCCTGGAAATGTCTCCCATGCTTTCAGTGGGCCAAAATTACGATACTGTAGGGTGGTTTTATAGTCCCTTAGCCATTTTTTAAACATTCATTACGCAAAAATTAAAATATATGAAGAGTTTTAATAAATTGCGATTGAAAAAAGAATTCTGGGAGCTTTCAATACAGGCTGACCATAATAAGACTTACGAATTTAAATAATAACATGCCTCAGAAACCCCTAAACATGACTTAATACACAGGTGCTGAAAGAGCAACCATTCTGGTATGTTATTTTCAGAACAAGGGATCATTAGTTGGAGTAAGAAGGAGTTTCTTGAGAAGATCTAACGAGAATCCATTTAAGTCCTGTATTATTGCTGTGGTCGCAAAATTTAGTCATACGTGATTGGTTACCGTCAAAGGTCGAACTAAAACACCGATCACCTCGCAGTGAAGGATAACACGCTTTGGTGATATTCCTTGGTCATCTCGATCAGCGGATTCAAGACCTCCAAATTTTTTTCTTTAGAGTGTTTTTGTAAATATTCAAAGCACTTTCCAAAAACTGAAACAGAATATAACTGAAAAAATTTGCAACATTTCCCAAGATAATTTGAGCAGTGTAATGCAAAATATACTGCGATTAGCTCGTTTGTGCCTGGATGATAATGTAAGATATTTGAAGGAGATAATAAAAAAGTCACTGCATTTTTCCTGAATTCGCAATTTACTAGAACTTTGTATCATTTATACTTTTGTGCAATTAATGCTCAAAATGGTTCAGTGACGTTTGGGTCACCCTGTCATTAAGGTAACATATATTGATGAAATTACAATTGGTAAAGAGAGCAAATCAATTTTGAACGAAAGAGGAAATTTTAAAGCATTTATTGTGTACGGATACTACAGGTATAAATAAAGGGACTGAACTCATGACTCAACCTATACATGTGCAAGATATGCATGAGTCGTCCTCATTATTTTCTCGTACTATCAGGATAAAAGAGGTGACTCCTACTACCACGAAGAGGTAAAGCGGGGCTCACACTGTATTTTGTTTATATGTATCCCCTCACCTTTTAAATTTAGGAAGTATCTCCTTCTAAATTTAGGAAGGTGCATGTCTCCTATACGAGCTCGCACTTCAGTGTGTAAATGTTTCCTACGTAATTTCATATGTATTAGGAGACTTCTACTGACTTCAATATCTTGATATCCGCTGCACATTTCTGTAATAAGGATTTATTTGCTACACATTTGTACTGTGCGAAGTAGGAAACGCCTTTCACAGCTGGGCAGAGCAGGCTTACTTGCACTATATGCTCACCCTCATTCCTAAGGGATACATTCAAGGTAATTGAGGATAAGGAAATCAACAAGAACTCTCATTTGGAATTGTCAGAGTTACAGATTCATCCCGGACGCCCTGTGGCTCTGTGAGACGATGACTTGCGATATTACCGCTAGGAAGAGCTTGCTCGCTCCTACTCAACACTAATGAAAAATGGTGAAAGATCCCGTCTGATATTCAAAGTGAATTGAGTTTTGAGTGTTAATAGAAAATGGTAATAAAATGCCGTATGAAGATTAATTTTTTTATTAATGTTCACTATGCTGAAAAGTACGCCGACCAAGGGCACGGTTCAACTTAACTCTGAGCGCTAAATCGGTTCCACGAAATGAAGGAAACAAATTGACCAGAATTAAATTTCCCGTGCATCTACTGATAGTTGTAAGAAACAAAATAACACATGAGAATTGAATTATATTGATGCTGGATTCATCCGTGTTCAAGGTAGCCCTGAAGATTTTAGATCGGTTTCTCAAAAACCTCTTCTTGATGACTGCGCACTCTCAAGGGCCTAACACTGATCAGCTTAATTTTTTTTTCAAAATTACAACTTTGCGAAAAGTACTTATATATCAGATAAATCGAAGCATGATTTTGGCTGTTAAATGATTATTTATAGTATAAAATCACTTAACAGGATATTTTGATTCAGCATTTCTCACGTCTCCGTTCGATCCAGAGATCCGAATTTACGATTACTCGTGTCTCGTAGCTTAAAGCAATACAGAACTACAGTGTACTTTCAGTGTACACTGTGTACACTTTCAGTGTACAGTGTACTGTACTTTCAATACAGACCGCAATGTAGAGCTATATTGTGACCCGTAGCTCAATTATATAGAACTGTGAATAGATTTTTTCTTTGGCAAAAGATGCTTAGTCAGTTCTCATTGAAATCAGGATGAGCAAGTTGGCGGAGGTTTGACAGGTCCTTGAGCGGGCTGGAGCATGGCGCTGGGGAGGACTTGACGTTGGTTCAGGAAGCTTAGAACACTTGTTCTCAACCTGCGATGAAAAGGCTACTTTCTGCTCTCAGAGGAGAATACAAAGGAAAACCTGAATCAAGAAGAAAGTCAATTTCAGATTCTGTAAAATATCCGAGACATTTTTTTAGAGTACTTTGAGTTATTGATTCCCGTAGAGGTTCATTTTACTATTCACCGTACGTAGAAATGCTTCCTAAAAGCTCAAGAACTCCATCACAAATTCGAAGGAGCAGATCAGTTTCCAGAAATTCTGATTCTATCCTTTTCTAATTCTGTTATTTCTTTCATCTCTACGCAACATCATTAAAAACGGTATCATAAAACGAGCATGATGACGTGCACTTGTGTCAAAATTTAACGCACAGCTTGTCTCTTGTTAGTTACCGGCGTAGCCATAGTTTGACATAGGGCGTATTCGTTGTGTGAGAGTATTTTGAACGTTCAAGTACAGAGAAGATGCCTCAGAGATGCTACATCTACCCACGTAGCGTACCTGCCCT
>VOMN01128020.1:0-15496 GCA_014899125.1 Orchestia grillus
AGGTCAACATTGCTCCGGTGATTTCTGAAATTACACCCTGCCTAGGAGTTGAATGCATTGTTTGATCATGAATGCTAGAAATTACATACAAAACACAAAGGTTACACAACCTGCAAGCTTTCATGATGATCAGAAAGGTCATTATGAAAGACTTGGACCCCTACTGCTTTGCTCATCACAGCACGTACCTCGGATCAAGCGTTCAAAAGTGAGATAGCACAAGACGTACCTCTGCACGAAGCCCTCCAGCAGCGAGTGCAGCACGTGGGAGCGATAGCGCATGAGCTTCATATCCTGAGGCGTCGAGTCTACGCACTGGCCGTTCTGGATGGGACGCTCGAACATATTCGAGAACTCGGTCTTGGTACCTGACAACCGTGAGAAAATTATTACATCAATATGCCTAGCTCCACATCAGACTCAGCGGCATCCATCGTGCAAATGATGAAAATGAGCTTTCAACTTCAGTTGAATCATCCACACAAACTTGTTCTCTGAAGGTCCTATGTCATAGATATACCATGTATCATGGGCTTTTCTATACCCTATTCACGGTCTTTTCGCGTCATGCATTACTTTTTTAAATTATACAACAAAAATAGCCCTCTTGAATCATACAATACGATCCTTTTAAGCCACATAATATGATCCTTTTAAATCACAGATCACGGCCCTTCCAAGTCATTCACAATGGCTTATTTAAGTCATTCACTAAGGGCTATATTGTGGCCTCTAAGGGCAAGGCTCAGCCCAGTGAACCGCAACACAGCCAATAACTTCAAATTATTTACCATGGTTCTAACACAGCAGCGGCTTTCTTCCTCTGCATCCAAAATTCCTCAACGATAAAACCAGGCGGTCACCTGGCCCGGTTAGTACTACAGGTTGCACGACTCTCCTCAACCTTAGCTACAAATTTGTGAAAAAAAACTCGCCATTCAGTGCCATCCCAAACGCTTTTCCCACTCATATTCAAGTGACTTCCATCAATCAATAACACCTTGAAAGTTTAGTTACACTAACAAGGCAAAGGCCAGGACAAAATGCAAAAGCCTCACCAAGATAATTGGGGCGGACAAAGTCGACCATGCACCAGTACTCCATGAGGTTGTTCTGCAGCGGGTACCCGGTGAGCACGACACGACGCTTCGTACGGATGTTCTTGAGCGCCTGTGAGATGTTGGCGTGGGCGTTCTTGATGCGGTGTCCCTCGTCGCAGATGACGAGGTCGGGACCCGGGCGCACAAGCGCCAGATGAATGTCTTTAGGATGGAAGTAATGCACCATGGAACAGTTGTACTTGATAAGCAAAAGACGTTGTTAAAGTACACAGACGTGCAGTGTTGATATATCTAATAAGGACAAAAGCAAATCAATAGCCACTAAATTTATCTTATAGTGAGTTACAAGAAGCGACAGAACCATTATATCAGTAGTTCCCAACCTGGGGTGTTCGCACCCCCTGGGGGTGCGAGACGATATTCCAGGAGGCGCGAAAAAAGCTCTGATAGCCTGTGTTGTCGTGGCTTTATATACCGCTTTATGTAATTATATCATTTGAAATTCGCATAATTTATACTTGAGCAAAACATAAATTTAGGGGATGCGAAGTTCGAATGAAATTTCGTTAAGGGTGCGGGGTGAAAAAATGCTAGGAATCTTTGCATTATTCAGGGTCAGGCAAAATGATCTGATACATTAATAGATTTAATAAAATGCAAATGAAGTAAAGAAACAAGAAACAAAAATGTTTTTATTTTTCAAAAGTACATATAATGCCATTTTGTTCCATTGTATTTTACAAATTAAATCAGTCAACTGGGATTTATTATAGTCCACACACTATCGAAGGCGTTCACGAAAATTGTCTATAACTCGGCGGTGTCAGATCATTTTGCCTGACCCTGTACAAACAATAATCCAAATAACATAAAAACCCCGTGGCTGCCATTCATATCAAATGAATGAAACCGGAAGCGTTGACCCACCATCAAGAAGTTTTTTGTTTTCGTCCTCCTCTTCAATATCGACAACATCAAGATTCGGTTTCTCATCGCCTTTTTTCTTCTTTTTCTTTGGCTTCTTAGGCTTTTTGAGGGAGAGCTGCCGGTAGAGCTCGTAGCCCATGAGAAGGACGCCTCCACTCTCCTGCCACTCTTTGATCACCTGTCAAGAGGTCATAAAACATTCACAAACGAATACAACATACATAATTTGTACACATGAATATACATAAATATAATATAAATTTCAAATTTATGAAGATAAACTAAATGAATTTAAAAAAAACAACTAGTGTTTACAGGGATGCCTACAACTACAGAAGCTACAGTCAAGATAATATCGGAGAATAAATTTTAAGCTAACTGACTAAGTGATTCAAGCTATTTCCTACACTTTCAAACAAATACAACACGCACCTAAAAACTCGAGTTACGCTATAGACTGTACCTCTCTAAGCCAAAAGATTAGAAATCGTTGTATAGAAAGTGTGAGACAGCAATTAATTGCACACAGTTCAACACGCACCTTTGTTCTCGAGCTGAGGTTCTTCTGGGCATCATTGATAACATAGACCTTGAAGTTGCGGGGTCGAAGGTTGGGTCCCAGAGGGTTCTCAGGAGGTGCCACTTCTGGCAGCCAGTGGTTGTACTCGGCCAGCCAGTTCTGCAGCGTGTTGATCGGCACGATGATGAGCACTGACTTGAACTCCGTGTGCCTCAGGAAAACGTCCGTGAACGACACGATCTGCACAAAATACCACTCAAACATATTAAAAAAGGAGTGGCACTAGCGGTCGTGAATTGGATTTATTACTACTTTCTGTGGTTGTGGTACTGTGGCTTAAGTCAAGATAGAGTAAAAATAATCAGGAAGTGAAGCGATACAAATATTTTTTTATCAAGTTTCAGTCTCAGAACAATGATCCCATATGAGTTCGGCTGAGCAACTTTCCTGAGCAATATTAACAAATGACACATTCAATTTTTTGAGGCTCTGCGCTACGTGAAAGTGCCACCAAAGGAAAAGGTAGCAGTATTTCCACTGTATAGGCCAAGGGTTGTACGAACTTGAAAACGGAATGTCTAAGTATCCCTTTTAGAAAACGAAAAATAACCAATATTGTTTAATTAATATTAAAACACGTGTCAAACTTTGCCCATTTATAAACTAAACTAAACCCTGTGGCTGAGCTTCAAAGGAGTAAATCAGTCTCCACACAAGACGCACACAGAGAGCCTAAAGGTGACAACCTATCTCTCTCAGTATATTTTTCAACTAAAAAGTTCTCCCAACTATGAATTCATACTTTAATCCTCTGCTGCTACTTCTCGAGATGGCAGAAATGGTGTCTAGCTCTGTGTAAGAAAGTTTGTAGATGGTTTTAAAACGTGCTAAGTTAAATAATTACGTAAAATTAGGGTCGTTTTATTTACGATAAATTCCAGAAATACATTAATTAAAATAAGCAACAAACCTGAAGAGTTTTACCCAGACCCATGGAATGGGCGAGGATGCAACCAAACCCATTAGAGGTCTTGCACTTCTCCACACTTTCTATGATGTTCTCGTACAGGAATCTGATGCCGCCGATCTGTACAGACAGAATGAAAGCAACGAGATACAGTGTGAATCACAGCAACAAACAAATTACGCGTACATGCTAAATTATATCATGCCTATCAATTAATTTAAAATGTACATATAAGTTCACGTTAACCTGTGCTTTAGAGCTTCATCATCCACAATCCCATGTACTTTAAGCGTTTGAAAAACGACTTCAGAAACTTCCAAGAAATTTCTTTATGGCTTGCACTTGAAAATTATCTGTAAATATTGCCTAAGAGTTATACAATTCTAATTCTTCGTCTGAGTATAGTTAAGATACGCAATACTAAAAAAAAACATAAAGGAGCTGGATTCAAATTTTATTGCAGTAAATAAATATTAAATCCAGACTTAGTTGACATACTCCTATAGAATGAACTTCATTAGTATTGAAATGAAGGGAAAATGAGTCAGTAGTTACGTTATAATAGAAACACAAAAAGATTTTAAAGTAGCACACTATTGCAATTACACAGTACAAAATACACCATTTAACACTCTGCGATTTAAGCCTTTCCAAGGTAAAGACGAGGTAACTCATTTTTACCCAACTTACATTTTTCAACTTTGGACGGCTAAACTCACTTAACCTTCAACTAACAAAAACGAGTTGAGAAAAATTGATTCGCATTTCCGTGACCTCTACCGATGTGAACCAACAATGCCCGAGTACATTCATACACCTTACGCACATAATGTCACCGGAAAATTACACATTTTCGTTAGAAAACCTGCCGGGTAAGGGAGTTAATAAAGAAAATTTAACTGTCTACCCCCATCGCCTCCAGTGATAAAACAAAACATTCTTAAAACTCTGAATAGTATACGAGTATGTTACAACCCTACATCATCATTTTACATATCATAAGTCATGGTTATTTAGGGAACATCTTTGATCTGAAGCATCGTCACTGAGTGAGGAGAGATACACCTTGAGAAAACAAGTCGCTAAAATGTGATAAGGACGGCAGATATCAGAGACATCTGTAAAGGCCGCCAAGTACAATCCCAAGGTGTACCGAGGGTAGTGTTAACAAAACTTTTTCATCCTCTGAAAGCATAAAAAAGAAACGGACTACTCCCATGCAGCTCTGTCGCTGAAGCAACTAACAAGACGACGAGCTGATTTCAAAGAATAAACAAATAATGTAAATTCGATCACTTACTAACACCTAAGCATCTAAAATCCACTTAAAAATAAAATTTAATCAAAGAGATAAAAGAACTACACAGCAAGAGCAAAAAACATTCGAAAAAGCACATCCGCCCAAACGAGAACTCCTCCACAGCAGACTGGCGCACGGGTTCGGGAGGCACAGGCACCTGGTGAGGTTTGACGGCGAGGGCGAGCTGAGGTGCCAAGAAGATGTCCTCCTCGGACTCGGGATGCGCTACGTTGACCAGCACGCGCCCCTGCGCGTCGGCCTGGTTGAACTCATCGTTGATGTGCCCGCCAGAGTTGTTGACATCGTCTTCCTCCTCGTCGCTTTGCTCCGAGAGCACGACCACGTCACTGTCTGCTGACCCTTCTTCCTCCTCTTCCTCTTCTTCGTCTTCTTCTTCCTCCTCTTCGTCCTCGCCTTCTTCTTCATCTGATTCTCCTCCTGAAGAAAGGATGGAAAGTGACTCATCATCTAAATAAGATGAGGAGTCATTCAAAATATTAGACAGCAACTTCAAACAGTAAAAAGAATTAAATTAAAGACAGGGAACATACTCAATAAAGAGTACGAGTAATAAATAAATAAACATAACTCAAGACTAGAAAACATAAAGAAGAACTAGAAATAAACAAAAAATGAAACAAAAATGAACAGTTGCCTTCGATTCTCACCTTCACTGTCTGCCCAGCGGTGTTCTAAGAAAAGGAGAGCGAGGACATTTATAATTGAGCTCTTCAGTAGTGCTATTTATGGACTCAAAGTCTAAATTTATGTTTTTATTTCATTTACGAACAGTATCGCAATTCTCAAATTATTTCCTTAAGCTGCGAGGGAACTGCATTATTTCGGTTAGTTTAATAATCGTTCATTCATGGATAAAGATTTTCAGAATTAGTGACCACTTGAAGACAACTTATATTTATAATAGCTACCTACCACTTCAGTTATAACACAAGTGAAAGAATGAGATGACTTAATGCAGAAATGATTTAATCCAGCCCGGTAATTTCACACTAAATTTAAAACTAGCGCAACAAAATGTGCCAAACTGAACACCATTTGAAATACTCAACTTAAGATTAGTATAACAAATAGGCCAAAGCAAAGATTGCTCAAAGAACTATTTAATACTGTACAGCGCTCTGTCGCTGAAGCAACTAACAAGACGACGAGCTTATTTTCAAAGAATTAACAAATAATATAAATTCGACCACTTACTAACGCCTAGGCGTCTTAAATCAACTTATAAATTAAATTTAATCCAAGAGATAAAAGAACTATACAGCAGGAGCAAAAAACTGAACTGTACTCAATTACGGTAACGTACAACTCAATTTTCGTTTTAATTTTCCTACAGTACAAACAAAAAATACACCTATTGAAATAATTTCCGCCATTATATAGCCTACATATACTTTCCAGTAGCTGAATTCTAAGTTTTCAATAATCGCACTACCACTAGAATCGTCTCGCTGAAAATCAACGGCATGGTTCAAACGATATTTCTTTCTTTCTTCTTTCTTATACCAGTAAGGCAACTTTTTGATACGTCTTTCACTAAGCAGCTGTGATGGAAAAGAACGTGGACACAACCAAGGCACAAAACTGGACAAGATAACCAGCTGAACACGCGTCAAGGAGTAACCCTGCACTCGCTCACCAGACTTTGCAGGGGCTTTCTTGGCTGGAGCCTCCTCTGCTGCAGGCTGCTCCAGTTTCTCTGGCTCAACTGCGTCTGTTGTAAGAGAGCACAATGATTTTTAGGATAAAATGGGGCAAAAGGACGCGCCAGGTAGCCTATTCCTGGATTTCTAATGAAGTCGCATGCTCGTCTCGAATTGAATTTCGTTTCATAAAATGTAAAACTAATGAGTTTTATAGGGGATGCTTAGGCCTCGTTGCGTTAGAAACTTCTCAAGGAAACTTCAACTGAATTTTAGTACGTTTCCCTTTTGTAGCCCTTAATTAAGCAGAGCGAGTTTTCGAGGGAATAAACATTCAAAATTTTTGAGCGATTCATGCGTCCATGGTAAATTCCTAACACAAAATTTAAAATGAAAATGAAATAGAACATCGCAACAAAAATCTTTCACTATTAGGGAGACAATGACTTCTAAAGCAAATTCTCCAAAACAACAAAACTGTAGTACATTCAGACCAACCAAAACACCTCATCTCTCGTTCAATTAACTTTCAGAACCACGCGAAAAAAAAAATAATTGTGGATTTACAAGCGCTCACAACTTTCCAACATTTTAGAGACCACAATCTGGAGTTTGCTTGTGTCTCTGAGAGCTCCCATGATAACGCACCCATGATTTCCTCTTTGATCAAAGGCATCTCCTCCTCCATCTTCTCTGGTTCAGCTCCCTCTTGCTCCAGAGCCTCTTCTGTCGGCAGCCCTTCCACTGCTGCCTGCTCATCAGGCACCGGGTCCGCAATTTTCTGGATGGTGACCGCAGAGTCCAAACCTTCCAGACCAGCTATTGCATCTGTGCCTTCCTCCACCTGAGCCACGGCCTCCAAGTTGGCGCTCACCTCCGCAACGAGACGCTCCACCTGGCAACGAAATTAAACTGTGACTACACGCTGATATGCAGTGCCACCTAGGAGAGAACATAGTGCCCCAAATGAAGACACATCAACCTGTTAAAGGTCACCTCCCGCCGCCCCGATGGCCTACGCTACATTCACACGGTCTGTGTAATCGACGATGACTGTGTGAATATAACAACAACAGCATTCACTTGTGTTGACAGTGACCTATTGACAAGTAACTGTTATTCAAATTAATAAAATTGATGGTGATGCTGAGTTCATACAGTTTTAAACTAGAGTAAGAAAAATCGCGGCAGATGAACATGGCGCCGTAGTTTAGAAGATCCAAATGAAATTAAGAGAAATATCGGCAATACCCATTTCATTGAGCAGCTACGTGGTAAACTACTTGGCTAACAAATATTCCCCCATAGTTTTTGTACAATTTGACTCACACTACATTTCGTGGAAATATTGTACAAAACTATTTACAATAACAAGCATTGCTTTAGTTTAGGCACACTAGATTTTACCACTTTAATTCAATGATCTTCATGAGAACCGAGATTCCATGACACAATAAAAAGTGATCAACAGCGTGAATAAAGACAAGAACCCTGTGCAAACATAACCCTCATGAATGCATAACAAACTGTGCATCATGAATAACAACACCAGCCAGCCTACCTCTTGTTTCTCCATGTACTCTCTGATGGCATTTCTCTTCTCCTGAAGTCTTTGCAGTCTGAGCTTCTCCTCTTTCTGAGCAGCCAGGGTCCCTTCCTCGAGCTTGTCTTCGGACAGGATGTCCCTGATATTCTTACGAACATTTTTGATCTTGGGCCGTGCAGCCAAGCTGCTGCTGGAAGTCTTGCTTCTGCCGCGGCTGCCTTCGTCGTCTGATGAATTGCTGTCAGAGAAATGGTCTTTGTTTTTGGACTTCTTCTTCTTTTTTAGTTTATCAAGTTTCTCTACATCAGAATCCAACTTCTTCTTTTTAGTAGATTTGCCGTCATCTTCTGAGTCAGTCTCCTTCTCTTTTTCTTTTCGCACTCTCTTCTTATCCTTCTTTGTGATTGACTCACTATCGGGTGAATCTTGGTCAGGGTCGTTCTTTACTTCAGTGTTCTCAGATTTGATGCTCTCCTTCTCATCTTTTTTTATTGCTAGCTGCCCCCAAGAATCAGCCTCACTCAGGATTTTCTTCTCGTCAGGTTTCTCGTAGGCAGAAGATTTAAATGAGAAAGGATTTTTCACATCATTTTCAGAATTGATCGAGTCCTCTTTCTTAATGCCATATAGCGAATCTTCATGAGCATCAGTTTTTAGTGATAAATTATTTGCACTGTTTGATACAACAGTGTCGACTGCTTCCTTCTTTATCTTATCAATAGGAGTAGCTTTGTCATCTAAATTATCTTCTACTTTGGCCACTTCTTTGTTCCATGCAGTGACATTTTCCTCATAAGTAAGACTTACATTGGCATCCATTGATAAAGAATTAATCTCCACTGCTCTTTCAATCGATGCTTCTTCAGGTGTAGTATTATCATCAGGGACACATGATTTTTCAGGTAGCAACGATTGGGAATCTGGAGCATTACAATCAATGCTTTCTCCATGTGAATTATGATCAGTATTACTTTCTTTTAATCTTGTATCAGACTCAGGGCTTAATGTGCGTTGTTCACAAGATTTATGCAAAGAATCTTTATCACTTGAATCTTCACTCGGTAAACTTACTGAAGATTTGCTAGGAAGAACATTACTTTTATCTGGAGGTAAGGGGCTTGGTTGGTTGTTCTCATTATTATGAGTATTTGGATCTGAAACATCAAAAGGCTTAGGACTAGCGAAAATATTCACTGCCCCTTCCGAATTATTGGAGTCAGAAGCACAAGAAGGACTGGAATTATTTGTACTTTGTAGTCTCTCCTCTGCTTCTAACTGACGTTTCTTTTTCTCTTCTTCTTCTCTCTGCAGCCGCTCCTTGTCTCTAGCTTGATCGGCCTCTAACCTTTCCTGTAGTTTCTGTTGTTGCTTCTTAAGAAGCTCCTGTTGAAGTTGTTTACGCTGCAGCAGCTTAGCAGCCTTTTTGTCCAGCACAGCTCCTTCCTTAGATGGCTTCTTCTTGATCTTGGGGGCTGGAGCTGTTGAAGCATGCAGGGGCCGCTTCAAGCCCTTGCTGTCGTCTCCCATGGCGGAAGAGTCGTCCCTCATCTCATTGGCTCTTTCACTGCCATTGTTGGCATCATTTGACATGGTAGGCTTGCTGCTGCTGCTGCTGCTTGACATGGCAGCTGGCACTCAAACTGCTCCCAAAATATCTGAGGACAAAAAATCAACATTAGATAATGAACCTGAAGTCAAGCTACTGAGAAATTTATCACCTAGAAGTACTTATCAAAAATGTACTAAGATTAAACAGCTTATGAATGTCTGCTATTGGTTTATCAATTCTTAACATAGCTCAAACCTAATATTATAAATTAATTAGAAAATACTAGTTCCAATGAAAAATTTGAGCTCTCTTGGACAAAGGATTTTCAAGTATTCACAACACAGTTATTGCACATTAAACCTGAATTCAACAAATTTAAGTACTTCTGCAGTATCTAGGCAATTAGAAATAAATTTTTCATAAAGCTGCATTACAGAAGAAAATTACCAACAAGCTACATCATAGTTCTTTTCATCCAGTATTGTATTGATTAGGTGATAATATATACCTATGTTGAAGTTTAAGTTTCCATAAAAAGCTTTTTAAGACTCCCTAGATGCTAACTATTCTGGCTGACGCTTTAAATTTAGTATGGAACATGACAGATCAGTACAATTTTGAACTGGATATCACCATTATATTCACAGTTTCACAAACAAAGGTCTTGGCTCATTACAAGCAATGTCTGTGGTGCACACAGAGCTGTAAATTCATAACTTTTCTAGAATTATCTATAACAGCTTGCAAGAGATGCAGATCAAAATGACAGAGTGAAGTGAGAAGAATTCAGCAATAGAAATCAAGAGACATTGTGAAAGCTTGATACAAGCTCCCATGAGAAAAAGGAAAAATGAACATCTACAACAAACAAACTAAACCTTACATTAACTTCCACACCAAGCGTAGTTCATTCTATAGTAGGTAGGGACGGTTATTGCGCAAGAATGGTAATCCTTTGAAGCATTGGGTTGAGGGCAGACGCTATTACATGTTCTTCTTCGTAGACAAATAAAGCACAGGAATGTGGCGTATTCCCCAAATGCCACACAAGTCCACACAACACACAGGTAGCCTATTTACTTCAGTGAATTCCACAAAGAAGATGTTCTTAATAAATTTGTTTTCCTAGTAATGCAGAGGCTCCAGAAAATTACCTATTTCTCCAGTTATAGGGTGACTTGAATCTGATTAATGGCTGTAAATCAGGTAATGGGTAGCATTAGACAAGCTCAATAACAAAATGTAAAGTATGATAAATAAACTAGAATTATACAGCAACAATAGAACAATATGCTTATGCAGGTTGAACCCTCTAACCAGCAACTAACTGACCAAAGGCTTAGCAGACCATAAAGAATTCCTGATCACATATGGTCTTTGAATAAGCTGAAATATGAGCACAACACTGCCACATTCTAATGAATGTCTAATAATTTGGAATTAACCAGGGAAATTGATATTACCCTGGATTACATGCACTGATGAATGATGGAAATTCAGATCTAGGTGGTGCAACCTGCAACAGCTTCTAACCATGAGGTCTAAGAACAACAGTAACAATAGCATCCTAAAAGCTGTAAATTAGATATGACTTACAAATAAAAAGAAAGCATTGTTAATTATCAATTACCAAGATATAGGCATAGCTTCTCAATTTCATCTTTCTGCCTTAGTAAATATCACACTGCCATGGTCACCTAAGTAATTGAGCTTAATTGCAAGACTGTCGCACCTGATCTGTTCAAGCTCAGCAATAACAGAGATGATTCACGACAGGAGGAGTCAATAGTCATTACTCTGATAACTAATTAAACAGCACTAAAAATATTCACAAACCTCAATGATACTAACTTTTTGCTTCAAATTTTTATAAGGACTACAAAATCCTTACCATTCACAGTAGAACTAGATTTCAAAGCTGTATATTATGTTAAAAGCTACCTCAAACTCTATCTTCTACAACATTCCCCAACATTTGTATAGGAATAGTTCTACATGGTCAGATAAATTAAATGGGAGTATCAGAACATTATATGCAATATTTTGAAAGAATAATTACAAAGGCATTGATGATGTTTTCTCTAAAGCTAAATAGGCCACATATTCTTATGACTAACAAAGGTCTTCAGATACATTTTCCAACTAGAGTAAATAATTTTCATTAACATGTTTTGCTCATTTTCACTATCCCAAGTTACATTACATTAAATATCTTAAAGCACATATTGCTGCTTCAGAACCAAGTGAACATGGCTAACAGAGATGAATACAGTGGAATACATCTAATTTATTAAGAACTTGCAATATGAATATAAACTAGTTAATATTTGCTTTACTACACCCTACTACACAGAGCATCCTTCTCATAGTACAGCCTTTATTTCAATGACATTGAGTAGGAATTTTTTTAAGGTAATGGAAGCGTATCGTCAAGAGATTTGACAAGGAAAAATTAGTGTATATGGTACAACCTGTCTTGCTCCTATGTTTCCTCCCAGTAACATCAGATACATTAGGTTAGAATAAGTTTATTTTATTAATATGGCACAATGTAACAAGAGAATACTGGTAATCAGAATGGATCTAAGTGTGGCCCAAATCTTTGTGGAGTTTGCATCATTACCTTTATTAATTCCAACACATTTTACCATTGGATTTTTAATGCCTTACCTACTAATGCATGAGGAATGTGAGGAACGTGTGGTTTAAACTTGATTTTTCAAGGGAAGTACTCCGTGGTCATGTAAAAATCAGTGCCTGAGCTGAGAGTCAAACCCTAACTTCCCAACTGCAAGGCTATCACGCTAACCAGGGCACTATTACAATGTATTAGTATGAAAATGGCTTGAATATTATTCAATATAATTTTTTCAACATTTCAAAGTCTTTTGAAATAAGTTTCCACTGCCCAGAAAAATATTTATATCCAATGACCCAAAAATGAAGGCTGTACAATAAACACCATGTGTTGTGTAGTTGAACACAGTTACGTAAATATCAGCCCATCAATTTCTCAGAAAATTTTTTCCCACCAAGAATTTAAGCCAATTCTTGATCCTAAGTCAAAATTAATTTATAATTTTCAAATGAAACAAAGAAAATTAACATTCACAGTAAGAATTTGATCTAAAACCATTACTCTACTTAGTATACTGAATATTCTTTGTGTGCTCAACACCCTGTTCCTACACTATATACTAAATTATCCTGTTTCATTTTAAAGTGTTCAGGAAAAGGTTTTCATAATGGTGGGCATTCATAAGTTGAGATTTCAGTGTTATTTTCCGAAGTGTGGCACAATTTTCAAAAGTGTTTACATATTGTCATTTCTTCAGCACAAAATTTCAATTATGAAGCCAGAAGTATATGTTTCAGCATCCCTTCTAATAATCTGTTAATATGTAGGTCTGCACATAAAAATATTGCTAAAGCAATAATCAGCTTGAAGCAAATCAAGTAATAACCTATGAATCTTCCATAAATTTGGCCTACAAATGATCATTCCAAGGGAGTTGCACTAATGTGCAATAAAAGATTGCTCAAGAGCATCAACTATTTGGCAAAATACTGATCTTATACAGCTGAGAATTTCTAATAAGTGTTCCCAGATTAGTTGCTCCAAACATAGATTTAAGAAAGTTTATTTTACAATAAAACTAAATAAGTTCTAATGGTAGGAATATAAAAAAAATAGGTAATCATGGCTTTCAGGAATGTATCAGTAAACATTTAAATTTTCCCTGACTAATTTCTATTTTCATATTTCTGGTTGTGAAAAATCAAAAATGGAAAACTGCATATGGCCTAACTTATTACTTAAGTAAAAACTTTATAAATTAGCCATTGCATAAGAGATGTTTAAACATTAAGTTTTCCACAGTTCAGCTGTAACAGTAGGGCTTGAAGCTAAACAGAACTTCCCTACATCCATAAGTTACTGTTAACTTTAAGCAATAATCTCAAAACCTAATCCAAGTAGAGAAAACAATTAGTCATTCCAGCTAGGCGGTTGTATAATATATCATCAACTTTACCAAAATAGGGTTCAACTCTGAAGTCAAAAACTGTCAACCTCAAATTTCGCTAAATAACTCTTTATTTACCTACTATCTTCAATATATAGGACCCACTTGAAGACTATGGTTGACAAAATGTATACTAGTAAAAGATTTGTTCATTATGTTGACACAGTAGGGTACAGTTGCTCAGAGTAACACATATTGAAAAGGGTCGAAGCCGCATGCAGAATTTCTTCTTTCAGCGCTGCGCGGCATCAGTACTTCGAAATTAAAACGCGAATAATTTATTCTGAAATATATTATACTTGGATAATGAATTATATTAATAAAAAAAACCCTAAAACTAACCTAACATGCTGATAATCGGCGAGGATATAGAAAAAAAATCTTCGAAGAACGCCACTTTCAAAAGGTAAACAAACAAGCCATTATTCGTAATTCCCATGAATCCCGGCAGATGTCACGATCATCTACATTCACGTTTTCTTCCGATGAGAAGTATTGGAAATTAATGGCAAGCTTTTAAATTTATATGTATGTGGTAATTAAAACTCATATATTATATCAAATTGATCATTTAACAATAAAAAATCATTTTTTTTAAAAATATAAAGCTCATTATGAAAAATTATGACATACCCCAAACAAACGTAACAAAAAAGATGAATGTGATATTACTTTTTTACAGTGCATCACATTTATCCAAGTCTGCCCTTCTTAATTGATGACTCTCACCAAAAGAGAACTAGTAATCTAAATTACAGTTCCGTTGTTCCTAATTAACTCAAATAAATGCAAATAGTTTAGTTACAAAACTTGCTACATGTTAAAAAGAAAAATTTTTTTGTTTATTTATTAATATATCAATAAAAAGCCTTTGTTAACGGTACATAGTATTGTTGCTAAACTTGGAAATATGTTGGAGGACAATTTTATACGTGAATTATTGGAAGCAATTTATTTTGAGTATTTTGAAATCAACTTTTCGCATAAATTTTTTATTCATATTTTAGCAACATACATTCGCAACTTTTCAAATATCATTTTTTCCATTTTTGGGGGGTTTCAAAACAAATTTTTTATCTAAATTACAGTGAAATGCATGAGCAGCTCAAAAAAATATCACCAAGTATTGAATCTTCCATCCGTTACCATAGAAACGTTGACACTCGTCCGATCAGACTACATAGTTGAAGGTATTTGCTATCTCCTCCTAAAACCATTCGAGCCTATGTGACAACGCTTTTTAAAGTTCCCAGTCAATTACTCTTTCACAAATGAGTGCAGGATTGTTAAAGCTTGAGAAGCCGTACATAACAAGTGAAGATGACGTTGACACCATCGTGGAGAATGACAAGGTCCTTTGCGCTTCAGCAGCTATTGCAGTTTAATTACGACAAAAAAATGACGTATGATTTTTGTATCTATTCAACTGAAAACTCTAGACTCCTAAAGCACTAAAAACTCTGTACCACTACCACTTAAGTAGAAACTTTTCATAGCAATTAGCTTCAAATATTAACAATAGATAAAACTGCCAATCCTACGAGCTCAGTAGAAACCCAAGAATGAACACTTAACTTGTATTTGTTGTTATTATCTTATTCTACCCTGTTCGGTCGCAAATGATAGATGGACATGGAAAATGCACAGTCCTATTTTTAACCCGATTTGAGTTGTAACATGTTCCAGAATGAATTTTTGAATGGAATTCGTCGATACTTATCACTGAAGTGAATGCAATTGCACATTAAATCTCTACACAATACATAGGCCTACTTCTCGTTTTCAGGATTCTGACACTAGTGAAGAAGACGAACTGGAGCTGTTGGTGAAGGCACTGGATGAGGATCAAATAATCAAAGCTGGTGAGCTCATTTAATTTAATATAAAGAGACTATTACTTATGAGCAGAGCTGGGCAGCGCTACTTTGAAATGTAGCGGC